>JAQGBH010001563.1:0-31274 GCA_034698265.1 Sminthurinus aureus | reverse complement strand
TGCGTGAACTCAAGCCAGACTCCCCCCTCTTTTAGAGGTGGTATTATAATATTTCATTATTATCATTTGTAAAAGTACATGTTTGAAGAGGCACTTCGGGCCTATATCAAATAAAACCCTATCTAAATCTATCTATCTACTAGTAAGTATACTGCGTATACCAAATCATATCAAGTCATGTCCCAAACGGATTATCTCGTTACTGTGTAAAATTTTAGAGTCGCTGATTCAACGATAGAAGAATTGAAAAATTGAAAATTTAAAAGATGTGTGCGTTGTAGATTGTACATTTTGGATTCTTGATTTTGTACTGTAAATTGTAGATGACAATAGCGTAGAGTGTAGAGCGTAGAGCGGAAATTGTGGAGCATTATAAAATTTAAATGTGGATATTTTACATGTTATCAACATGATGACAAAATTTGATTTTGCTGAGAAAAAGTCAAGATTGCAAAACTCAAAACTAGAGCCGTCATGTCATGTAAATTGGACTGTGAGCATAAAAGCAAAGGGATATGAATATTACTTGTGTGCGGTGTGCAGTGTTCAGTGTTCAGTGTGCAGTGGATTTGTAATGGTTATACATGGAGAAAGTCCCAAGTTGACACATGGGAGCTCTAAGAATAACGCTGAGTTGACGAAATAACCAAAACAGCGATTGAGATTCGAAGCTCGAAGCTGACGATGAGCTCGTCGGTTCATGTACTTTTTTTGTAAATTACTTTTACATTACTTTTACATTATACACAATGCACAATGCTCAGTCCACCGCATCATGATATTGTGATGATGATTGGAATGAAACTCGAGACTCGAGATTGAATGAGTTGTCAGAATAATGTCAAAATGAGGAGCAAGTTACAAAGAACGATGATGCACAATGTCCAATTTCCAAAGTACACAAGTCCAAGAATTTTCCCTATGGTTTTTTTACTGTTAAATGTTGAGGGTGCTTTAACAAAGGGATTGAAAGTGAAACCCCGTAAATTCTAAAAACTATTTAGAATCTAAACTCTAAACTCTACAAAAACTAGAAATAAAATAGAAAAACATGCGAATGAAAAAGTCGAAAGTTGATTGAGTTGACGAGAACAGTTAACAATACATTTACAATTTATAAATGCTCTTATCCAAGGTCCAGCTCTTTAATCTTCAATTCAACTGTGCAATTTCTATTACCTTCCATTTTCCATTTTCCATCTATCGATTAAATATTCAATTTGATTGGATTCCACTAAACTCGCAAACTCCTAAACTCCTAAACTCGTAAACTCCTAAACTCAAAAACTCTACTGGACACTGAACACTGGACTCTGCTGTATTGAGTTGGATTAAATTGGAAAAGCAACTTTGGTAATTTAATTTCATTCAGGAATGAACATTTTCATTTGACAACCAAAATGAAAATGAAACTGAATGCCTACCTTCAAATTATTCCTATCTACTATCTACAAGGAGGCAAAAACTCAGGAGACCACCCACTGTCTGTCCACTACTTGAAAACTTGAAATAGTTGAAAAAGTTTTAAATGTACATAAAAAGGAGAAATAGAATCCCAATTCTTTTCTTCCATCTTTAAGTAATGCACATACTTGGGAATAAATTACAAAAGTCCAGTGTCCAGCGTCCAGAGAATGTGAATGGTAAATGGAGTGGAATATTTGGCATTGGCATTGGCATATAGAATAGTATAAAATACCTTTGACAGACTTTCCTTCCCTTTACTTGGTATTCCGTAGCTTATTGATACGAACGTAGATACTTTACACTTTATGGAATGAAGAACGTGGAAAGTATGTGTAAGGAGTAAGGAGTAAGGAAGTTTTAGGGACAAGAAACGAGGCACGAGCTACGAGCTACATTTACCTTTACTGTTATATAACTTATAACGGAAGAAATAGGCAAAGTTTTCTGCTAAACTCTTCCATATTTTCATCTCCCTTTTCTCCTCTTGAATGTCTACTTGATGCTTGATGCTTGATGATGGTCACCCCAAAGTACAAACTACAAACCACAAACCACAAACCACTAAACCGCAAAGGAAAAGGAAAAAATTCCACTTCTCCCGAATTACGCCATCAAGATGATGATCCAGGAAAGTTTTCAAAGTTACACACTACACACTACACACGTAACTGTGGCGGCAATGTGGTGGTGACGACGTGATACATTCATGTTCCTCATATCACAAGTCACAAGTCACAAGCGATACCATATGCCACTGGCCATATCATATGCATATAATATATTATGGTTATAGTATAGATAAAATTCTAATTCTAATTCCGAGAATTTTGAATTTCATCTGAAATTTAAGTCTAGAGTCTCGAGTCTCTGGATGGTTTTAGCTCCCACATGGAGTTTTTATTAAAGAGGTGATTCAAGGAAATAGATGAACATAGCAGAGATGTGCCACTTTATATTTATTAAGTTTTGAGTCTTTGGGTATTTGAGTATTTGAAATAAATGTGCTTGGCTTGGTTTCATTTGGCTCTTGGCTTTTTAGAGCAACTGAGCATTGAACATTGAGCATTGAACATTGAGCATTGAGTGACTCCCATTTGATTTCCCGGAAGACGTTTTGATTATTTGACAAAGACGAAGACGAAAATGGAAAATAGAAAAAGAAACAACTATTCTTTATTCCTCATATCATATGTATTTCCTCTTTCGTCTTTTAGTAAACTCGACACTCGACACTCGACAGTCAGTTGAGTTCAGTTCATAGCTCCGTAGATGTAAGATCCTGTATGACCGCTATAATACTTGACTCGATTACGCTCTATTCTCTATTTTGTATTCTCTGTTCTCTGTTCTCTATTGTCTGTTAGTCTCATTCCTAAAAGTGGAGCACATATAAATTTTTAACGACAGGAGACGTTTTTCTTTAAGGAAAGGTGAAAAGCTGGGAGAGAGGAAAAAACTTGACATGTCTTGTGAAAATGTGAAAATGTGAAAATATGAGAGGGAGTTCAAACTGAGTTGCTAACCTGATTGGATTGAAAAAAAGCCAGTGCTTCCTCGTGGACGTTGACGTATTTTCGGAAGTAGCTCGGGCAGGTCTTGAGGCAGTTCTCTTGGGTATTAAAAGCAACACAATGATGATTGCGTAAAAAATTATCACCACCTACAAAAAAAATACACACAAAAAAAGAAACGTTAACATTTATAAATACACAATACATAATATACAAACATAGTTTGTAGTTTGACGTTTTGACCTTCGACCTTGTTCTTGTCCTTGCGCACTCAAGATTTCCAACAAGAGTCATTTCATTCATCATTCATCAGTTTTTTTCAACATTCAACATGATCTCTGTATTTGGTATTTGGTATTTGATATTTGGATAGAATTTGAAACATAAAATCCCCAATTTTGTAAAAATTTATCCCAGAAAGCTTAGAAATTTTATCCCCAATTCCAGATCCACATTTAGAATTTAGAATCTAGAATCTAGAAATATTATCACTCGTTTAAAGTTTTCTGGTTCAATGATTTGAATTTTGACTCTTGACTAACAGTACTAAATTTACTCTTTCCTTCCTTAATTTAGAATTCAGCATTCAGAATTCGGAATTTAAAGTTCAACTCTTTCGAGTCTTTTGTCTTTTGACTTATTTCGTATGTCGTTTTGTTGTCTAATGGGCCATGTATGAAATAAAAAATACAAAGGGATAAAAAAGACATTACACCATTTTTATCTAGAATCTAGAGTCTACAAAAAGTACTAGGTTGTATGTTGTAAACGTTTTATATTCTTGATTTTTGAATTTTTGAATTTTTGAATTAAATAATTGTAAATTCTTCTTGCAATTGCTTCAAATTTGACGGGCGGAAAATCAGTAAAATATGACGCAGCAGTGCACATATGCATACCGATTGCCAGTCTCTTTTGTCCTCTATATTATTATGCATGTGTTGGATGTATGTTATATGTTATATGTGTGAGCAATTTTTCTGAAATTCTCCTACCGAGCTAAATGTCTCATGCGGAATATAAAATGTGAAGTACGAAATAAGAAAAATAGCTGACATATTCACATGCCACAAGGCACAAAGCAGAATGTTACAACTAACTGCAAATTGAGATGGAAAACAAGATGGATAAGAGGACATGAGATCTTGAATCTTGAGGATCTACAATGTACAATGTACAATGTACACAGAGGAACAAGGGCACTAGAAACTAGAAACTAGAAACTAGACGTTAGTAAGTGGAGGACAGAAAATTTAAGGGAAGGAAAGGAAACCACAGGGAATGCAGTTTTTATATTTTTATGCATTGCCGCCCTGTGTGTGACGGGACACGCGACAGAAATGAGAGGAAAGAGACTTCATGTCCTACATTTTTCTCTCTTCCTCATTTCCAATTCCTCCTTTCCACTTTCCACTTTCCGTTTACCATTTGGATTTTCCCCATTCTGAATCGTGAATCGTGAATTGTGAGAAGCCAGAGTGAAAACTGAGATAAAGTTAAGTTTCTGTTTTCTGTTTCCGCTTTCTCAGTTTTCCGTTTTGACTTTAGAGTTAGAGTTTAGAGTTTAGAGCGGTGGGAGTATGAGTAGAGTAGAGTAGAGTGGATGCGAGCAGATATCACAACAATTTGACAACTTTTACCATTACAACACAGCAACGAGGACAAGGAAAACCAAAAGCAGCCCCAGCATTCACGTCAACTGTGAGCAGTGAAAAGGCGCTGTTTATAGCTCATAGGTACGTGATATTAACTGTACAAGCTGAGCTCACTCACTCTTGACTCTTGACTCGACATTCTACACTCTAAACTGTACGTTGTACGTCCTGCTAACACACAGCAATTTTGAAGAAACAAAAAATATGCTAATCAAAATGAAAAATTGTCGAGAATAAACATAAATTGTAGAAATTCTAGAAATATCTGGAAATATCTAGAAATATCTGGATTGAGGAGACCGAGTGAAAGTACGGAAGAATTCTACAGTTCTACAGTTCTACCATTTTACAAGTCTAGAATGTCTAGAATGTCCTGGAGAGATACACATTTAACGTCCATTTATACGAATATGGTTTCTGCCTTTGTCATTTTATATCTTCCACTATATCTCAAATCTTACATCTTTTCTATTTATACGGCGGTTGTTGTTTCTCGATTCTCGATTCTTGATTCTAGGAATTGAGCTGTTCCATGTCCAGGTTGGCGAGATGCACACGGTCAAAAAATGGACTACCAACTACCAGTAATAAAAATGAATGGATGGATGAATGAATGCACAATGCACACCGTATCAATGGAGAAAGTACACTAGAGAAATTAAACGTCCAACTTGTAATTGGTTTTACAGAGGAAATTCAATTTTCTGGATCGTACAAAAATGGCAAAAAGAGCATAGATACAAGATACAAGTTACAAGTGTGTCAAATTAAAATGGGAGAATCGGAAAATCGGAAAGGAGATCGAGCGGATTAGACTTGTTTCTCATGTTTTGATAGGAAAACTAAAGAATAAAGAATAAAGACTACAGACTAACACAGAGGGGCGAGATAAGTTTGGAGCGGCTTTAGTTTGTAGTTGGTGGTCGATATTTTGGATAAATGGGAGTGTGAACTTGAGACTTGAGGGAACTTTGTAGCTAACAAAGTGTTTCTACCATGTACATTGTACATGTGTTGTGTATACAGTATACAGTATAGAGTATAGAGTTTAGAGTATGTGTATACAGATGCATTCATTTCATACGGCTTAATTATTCTCTCGGAATAAATAAATTCCAAGAAGCAAAACTATACTTCTCTGGGGTTTGTTCCGTTTCTTCTTCTGCTTCTTATGCTTCTTGTTCTTCTACTCAATTCTGCCACTTTCTCGTAGCGAATAAACTACCTTTCTTCCATCTCAAGAAACTTGAGATTTAGATTGAGACTTGAGACCATATGCGCCACGGTAAACTAAACTAAACTAAACCAACTAACCAACAGATCAGCAAGCGTAAAGTGTACAGTCTAAAGTGTACAGTGTACAATGTGCATTGTGCATATGGTCTGCAGTCCTTACTAAACTTTGTACAAGAACATAGAACAAGCCCAAAATGTTCACAATGTCCTTTTAGCTCAATATAAATAGGAAAATTCTGCTCTATTCTCTTGTGGCGTTTCAAGTTCATGCACTCAAATAGGATTTGATAAATTTTTCAGTTTCAAAACTCAAACTTTCCCCTTTTAACTATACCCGTTTTGTACAAAGTTGAAAATAACTATGACTTTCTCCATCTCTCTCTCTCTCTCAGAAATTAATCCAAATACTGAGAAATGGAAATCATATACCATATATCACATACATAGTTATACAGCAGTGAATAGTGTACAAAGGATACATAATAAATAATATGGTAAATGGTAAAAATGTACGTCAAATATAGTCGAGTTACAAATAAATAAAGAGTTTATTACAGATGCTTTATACTCTAGACTCTATACTCTATCGATCTGCTCAGTGTTCAATGACCTACGCAAAAGTTTGGAGGTTTTGGAGTTTTTGGAGTTGTTGGATTTTGGATTTTGAATTTGGGATCCATAAAGTTTACAAATTCAACATGTGAAGTATAAAGCCTGGATTATCAGAGTTTAGAGTTTGTATTATTTGTACAGTGTACAATAATATTAATTATAATAATAATAATTTATGTACCAACGCTGGATACATGTAAACATGAAGGGAAAAGAAGGACGGAGCTGAAGAGTTATTCCACAAAACTTCTCAAAGCTCAAAACTCAAAGCTCAAAGCAGCGGATTTTCCACTAGTTAATTAAATTATTTGACGCATTCCATCAACTGTGGAACGTGTAAAAAAGGGTCGAGGAAAAGATATTGCTATTTTCTTCTCTCTCTCTCTCTGTCTTTCATTGTGCCTCTTTTATGGATGCGGAAGACCACAGGCTTTTACACTGCACAGTGTACAATATACATTACACATCGTCAAGAGTCAAGAGTCAAGAGCCAAGAGTAGGAGGAAAATTTTATTAGTTAATTTCAAAGAGGTAGAAAAGGGAAGTAAACTATTAGTATTGGATAATTCATGTCGTAGATCGTAGATTGTAGCAGAACATTAAACATACAGCATACAGCATGGCATAGTTGGTACTTGATAGTTGATAGTTGAAGTTGTTAGTCCCCACGTGCATGAGTCCTACTGAATACTTTATCATTTCCCAAGTTGTTGTAATTGTGGAGAGGAAAGAGCAAATTGTTCTTTAATCGTGAAAAGTCTCATTCTTATCATTTTACAAATAGTTTTTCAGCTCTCTGGAAAATGTACGCAGATAGATGAAAATGATGTGTTTGTGTGGAATTAACTTAACTGGACTGTGAGGAATGGGCATTGGGGATAAAACTAACTGTCTCATGTCTCTTGTCTCTTGTCTCTTGTCTTTTGTCTTATGTATTATGTCTTTGGCGGAAACATTACAAGGATTATTATTCCTCAATTGGCAAGTTGGGATTCTAGATTCTAGATTCTAGATTCTAACAACGTGTCACTTGGTTCTCGGTTCTCAAAAGTATTATATTATAATTATTTTAGGGGGAGGAAGAAAGAGTTAGGGAACTGAAAATAAAGTCGCTCTGAAGGTTAATTACAAATTATTATTAATGATTTTCCTAGGACTGTGAGGGACTGCGAACAGTGCTTGGCGCTTGGTACATTGGTACAGGATGCAGGAGCAATGCACTGAATTGACTACACGTACGCCATTCTATTCCAGTTATACATTATACATTATACAGTTTGGAGACTTTATCCTCATCGTCATCAGCATCATGCATGTTCCATGTTCAGTGTTCAGTGTTCGTAGCTTTGTGTCTTGTGTCTTGTCTTACGCATACTAGATGTCAAAATTTTTGGCTTTTACTTCCCCCGCAGCATTTGGCATGACTTGACTTGACTTGACTTTGGAGTTTGGAGTTTGGAGTTAAGTCGGCCCTAATAGTTCAATTTACATTACTCTTTGAACATGTCAACTTGCTCCAAACTCAAAACTCTCGTCAGACGTACCACCTGGATTCTTGATTCTGGGTTCTGGATACTTGATCTTGTATTCCTTGGCGTACCCGCTCAGAATATAGAATATAGAATGTAGAATAGAATCTTGAGCGTACAATGTACAGTGTGCACTATATAGTATAGTTATGCGTTCGAGTAATAATGAATGCAAGTATGCTTGTAACTTTTGAATTTAGACAGGGCTCAAGGGATTAGAATAATTTCAAAGGAACCAGCCAACGAAGGAACAGGCATACATAGGAATTTGCCCTCTTATACACATCTACATCCACATCCATACTCCATCCTCCATCCAGTACATAAATGCATGCACGTCCACATAGTGACAGAGAACTAAGCTTCTTTTCGCCGTATACCGTCGGAACTTGGAATTTGGAAGGAAAAGGACCAGGATGTCACAGAGAATTTTGAAAAGTGTTATTAATCAACCCTCATGATTCTTCCTACTTTTCATACTTTCTCCTTTCCATTTGGTTAAAAAAGTGGATATTAATAGAATAAGACCTGCGGCTAAATGCCAGGCCAGGCCAGAACTCAAAACTCAGACCTCTAAATGAAGAGCTATAATATATGTATGCTTTCACTATATCATCCTACAGCAATATATATATATCGTATTATGCAGTATACAGTATACAGTATGCAGAATTACTTGTAAAAACATGTATAAAAATGTCATCTATCATTATATGATATTATCATTCTCCATTCTCCATTCCACATTCTACCGTCTACCGCCTACAGTCTACATGTACATTGTACATGTATTGGTAGATAATAATGAAACCCTTCCTGATTCCTGATAATATTAACCACCAACTCTCATTTTACATACATTTTACATCAACATGGTTTAAAAGATTATTATTCCATGTTAAATTAACTCGAGTTGGAAGAAGAAAGCTACGGCTCCAGTTCCGGCTTCTTTGGAAGTTTGTGGATATGTTGTAAATTTCCTATTGAGTTTGACATGAAATCAAAGCAGAATTCCAGAGCTCCCTCCAGAGTGTCTGGGTGGATGCAGTATTCAGTTCAGTGTAATTGAAGATGACGGTGGTGGTGGTGTAGGCTGTAGACGATCTCTATATATCTATATCATATACTCTGCACTCTAAACTCTTTGTCTATACTTTGGTTAAAATCATAACATTATTAGCTCCTCCACCGGAATGAAATTGAGAAATTGAGAAACTGAGGAAACAGAAGGCGGAGATGCATTAAAAGCCCATTTAATTTCATTTAATAACTCTTATTATTTGTCATATCATAGCCAATCTAAAATCTAGAATCTAGAATGTATATTATCATGATGTATATTGTATATTGTAGTACAGAATAGAATATGATACAAGATACAAAACACAAAAACACAAACAAAATATAAAGACATGTAACAAATGAAACATTTCATCATCCTCTTTGAAAATTTCCTCTTCTTATTACTGTAATATTATATCATTTATATCTTATATCTATTGACACTGGAATTGGCAGATCGCCCACTCGCACTTCCCACTTCCCACTTCAAAACAAAACACAAAACACCCTTGTGTAATTTATGAAATAGAACGTGGAATGCAGATCATAGGTACCATAGAATACTGTAGAAAATGCACAAGAGAAACATTTTGTGCCCTTTGGAAATTTGAATTTGAATTTAAATTTTATTCACCATTCCTAAATACTTTTCTGACTCTGACCACTATACACTATACAATATAAAATGTACAATGTACAAAATACAAGTAATCACTGAATGTTTGTGGTTCACCTTCCACAACCCTCAATTTACATTTTACATACAATAGAAGACAGTAGAAAGTAGAAAGTAGAAAGTAGAATGGCGAATGTAAAATGGTCATGTAAATAATAATACTATTACTCTGATCATCATTTGGCTTCATTCCGAACTCCAACCTCGAAACTCCAACCTCCAAACTCGGAATGAGTGAGGAAAGTGTGATGAAGTACTGGGAAAAACTGTTGTTTAATTTTCCTCATTTACACTTTACACCGCACTCCGCGGTCGACAGTCGACAGTAGACGGTAGACGAGCATAAGGATGACAGTAATTAGTTGGAAATGTCCATGTGGAACGAGATGGAGATGGACATTGAAACATTGGACATGGACAGCTGCGTTTAATAAATTATTTAGTCTGGGTAAATATTGGTATTTCTCCTAACTGTACTCTCTTTACTTTTGCTAACCACCGTAGCGTGCACCTACAATCTAAAATCTACATTCTGCATATTTGCATCTGTATAAAAATATGTGCGGAGGATGCAGTATGCTCAATGTACAATGTACAATGTACAGTGTACAAATACAAATACAAGGTACAAATGAGTAGTAAAACCAGACGAAAATCGAAATGAATTCCCTACATTTCTCCTTTCTCCTTTGAAATTTGAAAGTCATATGCATAAAATTCCAGGGAGCAATTTCCAATGTAACATGTACACTTTATAAACATTGGGACGATACCTTTATAAAAACAAACAACTGTCTAGTAGTAGTGGAAGCCAACACCGAGACCAACACCAACACCGACAGAGACACAAGTACCCAAAATGTATCAAGCTTTTGAGTGTGTCAAGAAGGAAGAGAGAGAAAGAGAAAGGAGGAGAAAGTGTTTTTAGAACACTTTGCACACAGACAGTTTATAGTTTTTAGTCCGTACAAAGAGTTTGCACAACTGAGAGTCAAAGTGGGAGGTACAAGTGGAGGAGCTGAAACTAAAACTAAAATGAAATTTCAAGTGCTCCCAACAACCCAACAACCAACATCCAACACGTCCAAATATTTCTAGTTTCGGTTCTGTCGTATCCACATTATTGTGTAGCTTGTAGTTGGTAATATGCTTGCACATTTAATAAATCCTACACGATACACAATACAGAGCACACAAAAGTGAGGGTAAATTGAGTATTTGATATTTCAGGAATGGGATAAAAAAGAAGGTGGACATTCGCGGTTCGCACCTCTCCTGTAAATTACGACTAGACATTCGACATTCGTTCATTCTACACTTGTACTTTGTACTTTTTACGGGCACTGGTATACTGGTATTGGTATTGGTATTGTGAAAGAGCGCCAACAACATGTGTTTTTTTGTACTGAATGTCACTTTGTGTACAGGACAGTGGACAATACTCGTTATTTATTGGAACACATGAGTGCTTGGACTTTGGAGCTTGGAACTTGGAGCTTTGAAGAATTGTGTAAACTGTATGAAGGTTCTCTTCTCTTTCGAGTCTCCAGTCTAGCAGTCTCCAGTCTAGTAATCAAGGTGTTTGTCTCAACGCCATAAATTCGAGAGAAGAGAGACGAGAGACGAGAACAATCAGAAAAAGAAACCGCTTTTCCTCCTATGACCAATGACCACCCACAAAGGAAAATGCTGTAATAATGATTATCATTATTATTATTATTGGCAATGAAATTCTCCACTGCAAATGTCCCTTTCTGGCATCTCTAAGTCTGTACACTGTACAGGGCAAAACTACATATGGTCCATGGTCAACGGTTGGTCCAAAGTGGACATGATAATAATAACTCGCGTCTCATGTGTAAAGTATAAAATGGGAGAAAAAATATCAAGATAATATATTATATATTATATTACAGTGTGAGAAAACCCGTGGAGGGAAACTTTTTCACATGCAATAATTCTTTTTCGATATCCGATCCAATCCGATTCTATATTCTATTTGCTATTTGTACTCATGAAATACTCATTTCTACAGTACTACAATATTTCTCGTAAGCCTTCAAATAATCGGGCTAAACCGTTCGATCCAGTTTCAGCTGCAGTTCCAGCTCCAGCCTGAGCAGGATAAAATATAAACTGTAAAAGACTGCGCCCCACAAAATGCAGGCTAACTCACTACCAGTTACTTTTTCATGTGTAAAATCATTTGATAAAGTAATTAAGAGAGGATGTTTTGATGTTTGATAAAATATTTTTAGGTTACTCCAATTTGTGAGTTGTGGCATCCACAAATTGAAGCGGATATCAAATCATGTCAGTGTACAATGTACGTTGCACACTGTACATCTTGAAACGGGATGTAATATTCCGTAGTCGAAAACATGATCAAAATCCACAGGAAAGTCAACAGCGCATATTTTTGCAAAGGATTTTGAGTTTTGAGGTCTTTCAAATTGTGTCACTTGATTAAATTCTTGATAAAATCCGGTTTCACAATTCCAGCTGTTTTAAATCCTAAACGTGTGTTAATGATGATCCCGTCCATTTATAATTGTACAATGTACACTGTACACTGTACACTGAACTGATACTCGTTATTCGTCACCACTGAACTGGAAACAAAATTCATACCTAAAATACCTAGTAACTATCCGTTCATATACATCCCTACAGTTATTAAACATGCCCTCTCCCTTGTTTCTTTTATCTTTCATCTAATGTGCAATGTACAGTGTACAGTGTAGAATTTACAGTATTGTGTTTAAAAGTAGACACACGAAGAATGAAGACAGATGAAAGAAAATCCCGGTGGTTGCTCACATTTAGATGAATGTATAATGTATAATGTAAAACTATTGCCATAACCAACGAGAGTGTTTTCTATTTCCTGAATGGCGTCTGTCGACGACGTGATAAATACAAATATACATTATACATTATACCTACATGATGAATGCTGACAACTAAATGCTAAAAATAAAAACAGACTGGATTCTGTATTCAGGCTACAGGAGTTGCGAGTTAAATTCCACTGAATTTGGGAATCGGGAAAATTTTGAAATAGTATGTTTAATGTTTACATTGGGTACAGTTTATACCTTCTACATTCTACCTTCTAAACAGAATACGGAACTGGGAGCGCACTTTGTACATTTTACATTGTACAATGTACAGATTACAGATACGTGGATTCTTCATAGGTCTAGAATTTCCAGGAATCACATAAAATTTGATGTACAAAAGGTTAGTTTATCCTTTGACATCTCCTTTGTACATTGCACATTCTAGATTGTACATGCTTTTAGTGAGTGGTAGATTTTGCTCATAATGATTCTCACGGATCCCACGGAAAGCCATTTTATTCAGATCGATGGATGGATCATTACAATCACAATCAGACTGTAGACTGTAGATTGTGAATAATCAATGGTGCACGAGCAAGAGCACTTTTTATGCATCCGATTGCATTCCAGTGATAACGTTGATGAGTATGAGTAGTAAACAAGTACAAAGTACAAAGCACAAAGCACAATAGAAATAGAAATAGAAATGCAAAGACGACGGCAAAATCGAAATGGACCGCGATCTGCATCCGGATCCAGACTCTTTCTAAATGTGCTACATTTAATGCAAAATGTATTATAAATTATAAATTATAAACAACGGAGCTAATGAGACTTGAAACATTTCTATATTCTCTACTGTATGATGCATTCCTCCAATTGTCAATTGTCAATCCATCCACCACTCATCTCTCCCCATTTCTCAACATGCTTCATTTATATTATACAAAATTTTGACATGAGTAGACGCATAGCATCTACAATCTACAATCTACAATTTACAATTTACTCGGTGGTATCAGAAATATATACAATATACATGATACATTCTGCACTATTTATCATGTTGTATGTTGAATACGTAATACTTTCTCAATTCTCAATTCTCAATTCACCCTGATCCTGTCACTAAATAATAAATGTAGGTCCACAACACAACCTACAATACAATAGAATACAACATACAACGGCAAACAAAACATGACACTTGAACATTGAATCTTGCCCATTGAATCTGGAACAGAATGGATTTACCTCTATGAAAGCTCTCTGTTCTCTGTGTTGTGCAATTTCTATGTCATTCTCTGATGAGTATGCGATGCATACATACAGTACACTTTTTTACAGTGTACAAAATATGTGAGATGAGAGGTGGTAAATATTTAGGTTTATTTATATTTTTATATACACAGCCATATCCGTTATCCGTTATCCGTAAACTGCAAATGAGAATGAGACTAAGAATAAAATGGGACTGACTTTTGAGAAAAATGGAGTGTTTGGTAGAGGACAAAGGACAATGGTGGAGAGAAAGATGATGATGAAGGAAAGTGCTTGTGCTTGTGAGAAGGAGGACAAGTGTTGTCTAGTGTCTAGTGTCTATGGAGTACGGATACGGATGACACAACATGGAGAAAGTTACAGGGAAAAGTGAAAGTACAGCATAAAGAAAGGAAAGAAAAGGAAAAAGTAGTGAAAAGTACAGTACAGTGGTGTGCTTTTGTATACGCGCCATTTTGATGGATAGTTTTTCAAAAAGCCAAAATCCTCATTCACATTCCCATTTGTTATTTACAAATGCACGCTCATAAATATCCGCTTCCCCCTGTTTCCTTTCTTTTCACTCCACCTAGCCATCTAGCCACCGAGCCATCTACACATCTAGACATCTAGGCCGATTCTCCTGAATACTTCCTACTGAATATTCATCATTCATCAATTCTTTGGCTTTGTGGTGTCGGAATAGAAATTTCCCTTCCAATGTATCTATTTTCATATTCAATGTACAATATACACGTATGCATGCATGTAGAATGTAGAATGTAGCATTAATATTACAGCAGGGGTCCTGGGATGTTGTAACGGTGATTTTAGGGATTATAATCCTGTTTTGAAATTTGGTGGAACTATTTTGAGAATTTTATTCAATTTCCCAGTTCCGTGTCTTTTGTGTTGTTTGTTTCACCCAGCCCAAATAAATGAGCGGGAGGTAATCTCCGTTTATTTCATCTTGTTACTAATTTGAATAATAAAAGTACTTTGAAAAATTTGAATAATTCAACATTTCATGTGTGCAGTTGTGTAGTGTTTAGCTCTCTTGTAGATTTTTCCTGTTTTCCATGTCCAATGTTCAATGTCTGATATTCACTGTGTACAGTGTAAAGTGGACCGCCCAAAAAACAGTAACGGTTGGATTTAGGATAATGAAGATTGGTAAATTTTAAATGTTGGACCTTCACGTGTGTTGAATTTTGCAGGAGCGTGGAGCTCAAGTAGAGTGGAATTTTATCCGGCGCTTTAATGTAGCACAATCTACAATCTACACTTTATAGTGTACAGTGTACATTCAGTAAATTACTAATGTTTTTTTCAAAGTCTTAGCAAAACACCTGTCAGCCTTTTTTACATTTCTGCCTCTCAGCTTGATACCATGAGAATTGAGCATGGAGTATGAAGTGTGGACTCTTGTTTTGTGTACAAGTTGAGTTAAGTGTAGAGTGTAGAAATCATTTATGAGGAGCATCAAACAAAATAGGGAAGAGTCATTGCCAAACTTGAAATCACCACAAGATTCAGCTTCAGATTCAAACCCAACAAACCAACGAACCAGCCAACAAACGCAACAAATAAGAAATGAGATAAGAGGGAAAACCATTATAAAAATTGTTTTTGTTCCAAAGTAACAAAAGTGTGTCATGAGATGTTGAAATGCACAAGGCACACTGGAATAGGAATAAGAGGTAACACAATGAAAAAGTCCGCTCTACATTCTACATATTAAATTACATCAACTATAATGTAAAACTTTCTACTTGGATTTGGTTCTGTATTTGTATTCGTGTACAATTCCATACTTGGAATTGGATTTACTGTGCATAACCAGAATCTAGATTCTAGAATCCAGCTTCAAATATTCAAATTCAGGCCGAGCAACAATGTTTTTTCTAGTGGAAAAACATTTTCCATTTTCTACACTGCAAAAAGGAGATATCAGATTTTTTTCTTCTACCTTGTCCTCCTTATTTTTTTGTGATACATTCAGTTTGCATTCCTATTTATATTTGGATTCCGATTCGAATTCTGGAATTCGGATTTGTGACTACTCACATGATTCAAATTTTATATTCTAACCCGGTTTATTTACTCACTGTTCCTATCTCTCTCTCTGTTTCATACTTTTGTGTAACTGAAAAGTACACATGTGAAGATACTTTTTCATGGGATTTCTCTGGATTTTTTGAATTAGTATTGGCATCGGTGGATGGATGCGAGGAAAAATGGATGGAGAAAGGAAGGAAAGAGAATGGAAAGCTGATCCTGCATTTTTCCAAGATTCAAGATTCAAGCTTTTCTCTCACTCTCTCCACGCTCTTCAAGTTTCATCTTCTTACTGTCACTGTCGTCCTTTTCCTTCTCATTCTCCCTGCTTTTAGAAATTTGGGGGAAAAGTGCTTACAGTTGCAACTGCTACCAGAAAAGGCTAACGAAAGCAGACAGAAGGAGGCAAAAGAGTCTCTGCTGTTTTCACAAACATGTGTGCTTTTTTGAGCTCGCATTAGATATTATTCTAGATTGTAGAGTGTAAAGTGTAGAGTGTAGATGCATGGACGACGGCAGATAGCAGATAACAGGATCAAGAATGGACAAAGTACAAAATAAGCCGGAGAGGTGCAGCAAAAAGCATAGATTAATGTAAAATGTAAAACGGTGAGTAAAAATGTAAAGCTTTGAATATTGAATATTTTTACGGGCAAGCACAACGTCAACTTTTCCTCTGTCCATTTACGTCAATGTTTGATGTTAGAAGAAAGCATAATTTAAATGACCGTAGTATTTGTCTCCTTATTTTTTGTTGCTTTTCCGTTCTCAAAAAATAAATATAATCTGATTTCATAATGGTATTTACTATATTTACTGTTTAGTTTGTAGTATTTACTTAAAATTAAATTCCCCCTTGCTCTTTCACTTTCACTTTATCCCATTTATACGTTTTATGAACTTGGACTACTGTAAACTGTAAGTCTGAGGGAAAAGAAGATGATCATTTTGTGTAAAATGTACATTGTACAATGTACAGTGTACAATGTACATTTTTTGTTTTCACTTTTGTTTTCCATGAAAGTGAAAGTGACTTTACTTTTCTTGTTTTTTTCTTGAGGGGCTGGAAAAGAAAAAAGTGTGGTAAGTGCTCTTACCTTGTTTATTATTTCTCAATACAAAATACAAAGATACTGGATAGAATTGTTGGGAAAAAATAGATACGTGAGCAAGAGAACGGCAAGAGTGTGTATTATGTGTTATTGTGTATCTGTAGTTTGTAGTTTGTAAGTAGCTTTTTATTACAATAATACTTTTTGACTGGAAATTCCAATGGCAAATGGAAGGCAAACTCGCAAAGTCCGCCCATACCCATACCCAAACAAATACATATACATACACTTACACTTCCCCTTACTCCTACACTCAATAAATAAACAAGAGCAAAACAAGAATAAAACCAAGAGAAAGAAGAAGAAAGAAGAAAGAGAGGAGAATTCTTGAAAAAAAAATCCCAACTTGTCTTTTTCACCTGAACAGAGTGAAGTTGAGTTGAGTTAAGCTGAGCTCAACTTGTATTTGTATATACTATAATATACTGTGTGCTGCATACTGTATACATATGATAAGTTTATACACATGCATGTATGTATATGTTTTTGGATTGAATTGTGTGCACCTTCACCTTTGTACACATCCATTATCTGCTCATCCTTTAGGAATAAGTTAAGGGTCGACAGTGCATAAACAGAAGAGAAGAGAACCGACCGTAGAACAAGTAGAAAGTAGAAAGGTAGAGATAGAAGATAGAAGATAGGAGCGGAGAAAGTGCAAACTTTTTTTTACCCTCCTACTTTCTCTTTCCCTTCTATCACTTTCTCTTTTTTCTACTAGAAGCTAGTCTTCTGGCTCTGGTTCTGGTTCTGGCTTTGACTTGCTCCGTCTATTTTCTATCATGGATAAGAGTCTATGGGAGTTTCTTTTTTCCTCTCGGTTTTTCCGTGGAAATTAATGTAATCTTGTCAAGCTTAGGGGCAAATATAAAGAAATATAAAGAAGAAGAGGAAGAAGAGGAAGAAGATGCGGAGAAATAAAAGGAAAAGAGCTTGGTTACTTACTTAGTTACTTCCTTCCTCCACTTCCTCTTCAATTTCAGCTCAACTATCTATCTACGTAGCTACTACGCATTATCTACCTGTATTATCTACTCCATTCTCCATACTCCACGTATGTATGTATATATGTAGAATCAACCAAAAGTACTCGAGCGTCGAGACTCCAGACTCCAGATGTAGAGACCACTGTACTGTACTGTACATAATACACTTGCACATAGTAGACTTGTGAGACTTACCGCACCAAAAAAATAAATGAGATTTCCCATTCCCACCATCTCATCCTTTTTTATCCATTTCTTTCTGGTTCAGAGTCAAGCTCTTTCCTTTCGCACTGACATTGGTGCTAGCATCATCATTGGTTTTATATAATTTGCATATAAAATGCAGAACAACAGTGAACAGTGTACACTGGAATAGACACAAGGTACAACGTACAAAGGAATCATGAGTCACAGCCACTTGGATAGTTGGGTAGGAAACAAACAAATAATAACAATCTTATGCTCCAGCAACTGGATGAATTGAATGACGTCCTAATAAAGTTGAATCAACAACCTCAATATTTCCATCTATATTTGTTATGCAGCATGTAGAGTATAGAGTATAGAATATATAATATAGAATGGATTCACAAGAGTAGAGAACAAACAGACTAGTATATTGATTTCTCTACGTAACTACTAACTACTAACACCACACGAGAAAATAGGAGTCAGTCAGCTGTACACTACACACAGCACACCTTGAACAGTACATTGTATAATGCATCATCTGTTTGTTCATGTGTTTTTAGCATACATTATAAGAACAATCAACAGATTTGAACTCTGGGGTAACACGGTAGCACGAAACATGAAACGGAAAATAATTTCAATGTGTGGGAATAAATAAAATGGATGAATCAAATGTACTTTTGTTTATTTTCCACTTGTTCCTGCAAAGTAAAAAGGATAAAAGTAAAAAAGGTGTAGGAATTTTAGTACGTACTACATAATCCACAAATTTGTGAATTTTTGCATTTGTGTATTTGGAATTTGGAATTTAGAATCTACGCCGCTAGACCACTAGAATCTAGAACGTAAATCGTAACTCATCCAAAAAAACCCTTTGATGTGTAATTGTAATTGTGATGGCAATGGTGTATTTGTGAACCGGCAAAATTTCTAGTATTTCTAGTGAAATTCTCTGAGTAGTAACAACTTTACCTAGACCATTTCTATCGACAAGTGCACTGCACACAACATCACAAATCACAGTGATCAATGCTCAATGCTCAATGCTTGTACATTCCCTTTCTGCGTTTTATCGGGAGAAGGAAAATACAATGGACAATGGACTATGGAATCGGAAAATGGACAACGAGCACTGGACGCTGGAGATGGAAGACAGAGATGGATAGAGACATTGGTAGTGGCATTGACTTTGCTCGGCTTTTTGTGTCACAGAGGTGAAGAGGTCAGTCAAAGTCAGTGTGAGCTGTCAGTTGTCATTGTCATTGCAGTTTTTCCAACATTTGTTCCTTTTTTTTGTCCACCTTACAGTTTTTGCAGAGGACGAAACTTGAAACTCGAAACTCGAGAGTCTCTAGTTTCGCATCTCTAGTTTCTAGTTTCTAGTTTCTAGTTTCTAGTCTCTAGTCGCTAGTTGGAATCGGGAGAAAAGGAGTGATGAGATAAAAAGTGAAGAGGACAGTTGAGGACAAACCGAAAAGTTAACTCGGTCTCCATGCTCCATGCTCCATTCTACAGTGTAATGTAATGTATTGAGCGGGGAAAGGAAAGTGAAGTTAAGTCAGCGGAGCAGTCATTAGCGTCTGGAGAAAGTCTTATTGCATTACAGATTAGCAATACATTTTCCACCGTATAGAGTATACAGTATAGATTATAGAGTTCCCAAGGTGTATTACAATGTAGCATATCCATCTATCTATCTACTGTATGGCTGGGGTCCACCTATTGAATCTCACGGTCTGTGTTCACTATTCTCTCTTCTCTGTTCTCTGTTCTTCCTACACACAACAAAACAGAGCACAGCACGGCACAGCACTTCTCACAGTCGGTGCTTTTATTATCCAAAACTCCCAACCAACCCAAAACTATGGTACAAACGACAAACTACAAACTACTTTCAGTTTCACTTTCCCTCACTTTCACAACTCACACAGTGTACACTGTACACCTCACGGTGGTACCATTATCCACCTACTTACGCCTCGCTCCATCACAGTACATCGTACATTGTATATTGAAAATTGTACATTGTACATTGTGAATGGTACACACTACATACACTACAAACTACACGTTGCACATATCCTCTGTGTACCATATTTCCCTTCTTCTTTACATTCCATTCCATTGGAAGGTGAGAGACAGATAGCTAGAAAACTCTTTCACTCTCTTTTTTGTCAACTTTGTTCCTTCTCTCCTCTTCTCTTCTCTTCTCTTCTAGTCACTCGTTACTCGTTACTGTCCCCACATTTTACACAACAAGAACACGCCTCGTCTATTGTTGTACTTTGTCCCACTTTTTGTTCTTCTAGATTCTAGATTCTAGACTCTAGACTCTAGACTGTGGAAAAGAAATATCCCTGTAATCGTAATGAAACTGAATTGAAGTTGAAAGGACTACCGACTACCGACTACCGTACTTGATGATGATTTTCAAATGTCTCTTGTATATTTTCTCTAGTTTCTAGTTTCTAGTTTCTAGTCGCCTGTCCCAGTCTCCAAACTCTAGAAAAGTTGTAGACTTTTAACTTTGGCTTTCATTCTCCCCAGTTGTGATGTTCTCTCATTACCCATGTACCGTGTCGAGTGTCGAGTGTTGAGCGTCGAGCGTCGAGAAGAAAAAGAAGAGGGAAAATAACAAGGGATGACATGTTCAAATATTCTACATTCTACCTTCTACGTTCAGGCGGGATAAGCCAACAACTACCAACTTCTTACTTCTTACTTGTTACTACTTAGTACAAAGGGAGACAAAGGTGATGGAAACTGTGGAACTATGGAAAATGGAGAAAATAGAAAGCGGGCAATGGAACAGGTACAGTCACTAACTTACTTTGAATACTTTGAATACTTTGAAAGGACAAAGAAAAAGAAAGTGACTCTAACTTGGATTTTAACTAAACTCTTCCCTAAACTTGGACTTTCCCTTTGAACTCTCCTTTCTCCTTTCTTTCTTTTTGTCTGTCCTGTCTGGCCAAAGTGTTCCAAAATGTAGCAAAAGTCGCGGTGCTTGAAGGAAAAACTCTTGTTTAATAACAAGTTGGGCAAGGTAAAAGGTAATGAGCTCATGTGATTCATATGATCCACTACATAGTAAATACAACATGTGTACAATGTACAATGTACTTTTTCCTCACAAAGTCAACCCGGGACCAAAGAAGAAAAGAACAAGAAGTAAAACATCAGAGAATCAGAGACCAACTGACAACCTGCAACTTGCAACTTGAAACAAATCCCAATAACAAATACCTAATACCAGCGGCGATCCGCCGATTCTGTCACAGACTACAAACTTGTACAGAGTATTGAGGACCGAGTACAGAGTATAGAAAGTCAGGGCTATGTGTTTAGGCGTGTGGGTAGTTGGTACTTGTAAAACCCTCACGTCATTCCGTCCCGTCTCTGTGTCAAAAAAAGGGAAGGGAGAGGAGAGAAAGTCCAAGGCTTAATTCTCTTGTAACTCTTGTAAGCAGTCAGCGGACTGGATAAATACTCGCAACTTACAAGTCCCAACTTATGGTACATGCTCCACTCTCTACTCTCTACTCTCTACTCTCTACTCTCTACTGTGTACAACTGTCCAGATGACACGACCATCATCATTTTCCCTTGAGCTTGTGAATTTAGTGCACATGATACAGATAGGAATAGGGATATGGCTACACTCTATACTCAGCTTGGAGATTACAAATGTTTTCCTTCATGCTGGTCTTGTTCCTTAAATCTTCAGGTATTTTACACAAACCTGATCCCCGACCAACAAGTCAAAAGTCAAGTCAAGTGTTTCTCTTTTACTTTCTTGAGAGAGAGAAAGAGGAGGGAAAAGGCGTAATCTACTTGTGAAAAGTAACTGCAGAATGCAAAATACAAAATACAGACAAGATGATCCTTCCCCTTTCTCTTTTCATCTTGGTACAAAATACAAAATACAAGATACTAAAATAGAGTTGAAAGCAGAAAAAAATTGGCGAGCTAAGAAAAACTTTAATAAACTGGATTTTTAAAAAAATCCCAAAATTTGGTCCCAGAATTCTCCGCTGTTTCCTCTTGTACATTTGAAATTTGAAATATGAAATATGATGTGCCGAAAGGGAAAAGTCAAAGAGCACAAGTCAACACAGAGAGAGAAAACAAGGATTTTGGAAGGAACAAATACAAACACAAACTACAGTACAAAGTACAGTGCTTAAAAAGAGTTCATGGGCTTGATGGTTGATGCTTGATGATGATGATGATGATCCCTGTTTGTGACTTTTCCCACGTCCGAACGTTACGTTGATGTTGATGTTGACGTTCAAGTTGGCGTTAGCATCGACATGAACATCGATCTATCCGTCCTCCATGAATCCCCTATTTTCTCACTTCCTGTTTCCCCTTTTCCCTTCTATTCCTTTTTCTGCGTATATCGTACTTTGTACAGTGTACAGTGTACACTGTAGGTTGTAGGTTGTACATGTGGATGGTGAAAGTAAGTAGGTGTTTTGTGTTTTGTTTGGAGATTGGATTGCAAGTTGGACGCTCTACCCTGTACATTGTACATCCAACGTCCCATGTACATCAAATATGTACATCTTAAGAGAAGACAGAACATTAGATGGGAAGAAATTTCACTGTGGAAAAATGATAGTCTCACTAGACTTGTTTTACAGGATATTTCTGACACTAGGATTACCCAGTGTCCAGTGTCCAGTGTCTAGCGTGGGACATATGAATAGCCATTTACTCCTGTCCACCATCCACCATACTGTGCATTGTACATGTAGTTACATGTGTAGTTCTCTATGGAACATGTGTACACTGTCTACTGTACATACTTTGAAAGTGTGAGTTTTGGAGTTGGATGTTGTGAGAGAGTGGATGAGGACAAGGAGGAGGACGATGGTTCTCTCAAGGGAGCAACTGAAACTCATGCGATAAGTAAGACTTTATGTAGCATGACCACATACTACATACTGCATACTACTGCCAACACATTACATATGTACTACCACTACCACTCGTAGTGACACTGGTCAGGACAGGATGAAAATAGCACAAACTCTGCGTTCTACAGTATAAAGGATGTCTCTGATCTATCTCTGTGTTCCTGTGTTGTTCTTGGACTCAGGGTGAATCCTCTTTTGTAGATGTATTTCTAGTTGTGGCTTTCTCGTTTCTCGTTTCTGGATTCTAGATTCTAGATTCTAGATTCGAGGTGAACCAAGGGATGAGCACAAAACATGTACAAGTACGAGTAAAAGTGTGTGTATTGAGTATTGAGTATTGAGGATTGAGTCCTGAATACTAAGTTTCATGCCAGCATTAGATATCCAAGTCTCACAACACACAACAGACAACACGGAACACTGTTCCTCGGTTTTGGGTTTTGTTTTAACCATCACGAACAAGCCGTAGATTTCCAATTTCCATCAGATATGAACCACAATTGAATCAATGACGCTCTTCATTTTGAATAGAAATAGGAACAAGGAACAAGTAGATAGAGAGGAAATGAGAGAAAGAAGAACAACACACATAGAATACTAGGTATACTAGATACTAGATACTAGATACCAGCTATGCAATGTGCATATACAGATATTGTACTTGTAGAGAAAATATTAAGTACCTTTTAAAAGAAAAAGAAGGAAGAATTGAGAATTGGCGAAATTCTCCTTCCCGTTTTCATTCTCATTCCCCTTCTCTTTGTCGGCCGCTTTCTGTTTTATATTGGTATTTCTCTAAGAATTCTTTCTTTCCTTCGTTCTTTCGTTCTCTCTGTGGACAAAAGAGAGAAGGTGAAGGAACTAAGAGTAACAGTGAGTGAGTGAAGGGGTAAAAGAGAGGAGAAGAAAGTCAAACCAGAGGATAGAAGACCAGACCAGATCAAGCCAAGCCAAGCCGAGTCGAGCCAAGTCAAGTCAAGCCAAACCAAACCAAACCATGTGCCGACTATTGACTACTCAACTGTCTACCGTCTTCTTTTCGCATCTCCGTCTCGTTCTACAGAGTAAGATATCCACATCCACATCCACCTGAGACGTGCCTCCCTTCTAAACCTTTCAATCCCATGTAGATACTAGATACTAGACACTAGATACACTAGACACAGCATGGTACGCTACGGACGGCAATGACATTTGTATTCGGCAAGTGTCTTTAAAATTCATTTATGACTCGATTGCAACTATTGTGTGAGGAGTGAGGAGACCTAGAAGAATAGAAGAGTCTGTGAAAAATACGACTCAATTGCTCCTTTTCACCTGATGATTAATGCGCGGGGGACGAGCGGGAAATGAGCCGAAATAAGACGTAAGATGATGGCTTTGGCTTTCTCTTCCTCATTCTATCTATCTATCCATCTATATTTATTATACTTTTATCCCACATCCTACAGCCTACACAAACGTGTAGATATTTCTAGTCCTTTAACCTCTTTACTACTGATATTTCACATTATTTTACTCGTATACTGGTATCCTGATATTTTAGAGAGGAGGAAGAGAAACTTAAAGTGAAATAAAACGGTTCACGTTCAAACTGACAGTCTTACAGTTTGGCAGTCTCTAGGCTCTAGGCTGCAGGTTGAATCTTGAATGCAGAGAGAGAATCAAGAAAAGGGAAAACTCGACGTTTTATTATTCTGTGCCTTTCCCTTTCCGTCACAGGATCATTAGGAGGAATAAAAGGAAAAAGAAAGTACAACAACAAAAAACACAAGTATTCCTGATTACCTTTTACATCAAACATCAAACATCAAACGTCAAAATTCAAGAATCAACCATGTTCAAAAAAGGCGGAAGGAGAAGAGTTGAAAATTGAGAGGACTTGCAAGAATTTGAATTACAAACTCCAATCAACGTCACAAGTCACAAACAACAAGGACAACAACAACAAGTCGGATTCCCAATTGACAATTCACCGAGAACAAAGTGAAACTAATAAGGAAATTGAAAATGGATTGTATTACGTTACAATTACGTTGGAATAGATTGGATTGGCTTGAATAGAACTGACTGGAATTGAAAGGGATAGGATTGTGTGTCCTTTCCCCCCTGTACAAGGTTATGCTGACTTTTTATTATACTCTGGATACTGAATACTGAATACTGAATACTGGGTACGGTATTTATAACCTGTAGTACCATACATTTGCACAGACATGTACAATGTACAATGCACAATGCACCTTGTACATGTATTGTCGCAATCAGTCATCATTCAAAAGGACACATCCATCTACAATGTACAATCCACATTTGCGTTTGTATGAACAGGAAATAATGAGGAGTTTCATTTGACAAGGAAAAAAGACAAAATGATTTCAGCAGTTCTTTTCTCTGTACTCTGTTCTCTGTACTCTGAAGTCTACACACTGGAGAATGGAGAATTCACAGAACTGAGTGCCAGGAAACACGGATCGAATATCTAATGTCTAATGTCTAATACGTTTGCAGTATTCGTATTTGTATTTGTATTCAGTTTAGAGTTTAGAGTTGAGGTGATCCATAAAAGAAATGTCTTGTACGTCGTACTTGAGTAATAAGTAGTCTACCTATGTAAAACAGGTAGAGAAACAAGAAACAATCAACATCAACTCCTTAAAGCCAAGACGGAATAAAGCATAGAAAAGAGAGAAGAGATGATCGACCTTGTTTCATGTATTATCAAGGGTATAAAATATCCTACAAGATAGCAACCAGCAACTATCCACATGTACACGGTATACACAAACACACTCACAATAGTCAATACTCAACACTCAACACTCTATACTCTATACTCTATACTCTATACTCTATACTCTATACAGACAAAAGAGACAAGTGGCAAAAGGCAGAAAAAGTGGAGAAAAATAACCTAGATTGTATTTTCTATTGAATATGTAATACATTGTATGTCCAATGTACAATGTCCAATGTACAGTAGTTGCATGAATCCATCTGTATTATTCTCGTTCCTACGTTTACCACTTTTCTTGAGCTTTGTTTTCACTTCTCAAGAATCGTGAGAAATGAAAATACACTTGCGATTGGGATATTGGGATATGTCTATATCTGTATTTTATGCATATGTGGGTCCATATTCTATATTCTCTAGTCTTTGGCTAAAGAAAATATAAAGAAGGCCACACACCACACATACACATACACATACAAACACAATACACAATAAACAATAGTCAATAGACAGGTAGAATACATGTAGAATAATATGGAAAGAATAAATACTTACAGTGACGTAGATGATGGCATCGGTGGAGTAGTCGATGGGAGGGCCAATATGATGTTCAGAAGGGAAATGATGTTTGTTTATTTGGTCCCTCCTCGCCCGACTCAGTGCTTCTCGATACAGTGCAGGTAGTAAATGCTGGTGGTTACAAAGACCAGCTTTCCTATAAATTTAACAACCTTTTACAATCCACATCATACCATACAACAAGATACAAGAACCAAGATACAAGACATTACAAGTCGTCATGTATAATGAATATATAATATATAATATACAATGTACAGTGTACAAATAGAAACCCGATATTTAGATGGATAGGTGGATACATAGCAAGTAGATAGATGGGTGTAGGGTGTAGATTTTAGATTGTACATTTTGTACATGTAGGGAAAATGTGTACATTTTCAATCCATGGAGCAATCTATCAATTTCCGGTCCTTTCCTCTCTCCTCCTTTTCCGTCCCGACGTGAATAGTTGAAAACTTTGACTCTCGGGTTCAGACTAGGCCTTAAATCACCTTGTAAATTGTAAACTTGTTCCTAGTCCTAGTCCTATCATCATATTCTCACAGCCTCTCTCTCTCTCTTTTCCTATCTCTCACTTTCACTCTATCACTTTCTCTATCGCTCTCTCTCCTCCTTCACATCCCCATCACCCATCACATGTATAATTTATTGAGAAAATACACACATTTGTGTGCAATTCATGGAATAATCAGGCATCAGCCAGGCCGAGACTAGAGAATGGTGAATGGAGAGTGGAGAATAGAAAATACATGTGAATTTATCAAGTCTGTCATGTATCATGTATGTTTCCAAGTTGGAATGAGAAATAAGAAATAAGACCTTATCCATGTACCTTGGAAAATCGAGAATCGAGAATTGAGAATCGAGAATCGAGAATTGAGAGGAAAAGGAGAAAATGCACTCGGATTAATGCCGAATAGTGAATACTGAATAGTGAAAACGTACTGTAAGCTCAAAGCTGTACACTGTACACTGTACACTGTACACCATGCGAATGTCATGTACTCTGTGTACTTTTCATAAAATACAAAATAGATTGCACCATGGAGAGTAAAATGTATGCAAAATGTTCGGATTCGAGTTAGAGTTGGAAAACAGGAAACGTGGGTACATAATATTTTTATAATATGCTGTATGTTTGTATGTACAATGTACATAATAATGTATAATATATAGAAAAGTGTGTGAAATTGAGTATCAAGGTTACACGTACTTTGGATTTGAACATAAGGCCTCCTCTGCTACTTGCAAATTTAAACTATCCGGTAAGCCGCCAGCAAAAAACATCATTTCTTTGTCAAATCCACAGATCCTGGAAAAATATTAGTGGGAATCCTTCCCGATTTTTTTTCTGTTCCCGAAGCGGATGCTGAAGCTGCTGGTTGCTGGTGGCTGGTACTTTTTACTCTTATTCTATCTGTTGCGTAAATATAAACCTAGGAAAAGAGAAGAGAAGGACAAACGAGGATTTGAATAGGTGTCTTTGAGATTTCTCAGATAAAAGAAAAAGGGAAAAAATTGTGTACCGTTTACCATTTACCATTTACTCTGGGCATATGCCTTATGTTCTATGTTGGTACTTTTACTCATCTTTTTCTATGTGTAATGTGTAGGAACTAGAATCTAGAATCTAGACACTAGACACATGTGTTGGGAAAAGTACCAATGTTTGAACAACAAATGAAACAAAGTGGTAGAAAACTAAAAAAAAATACAGTGGAGCAGTCAGGATTCACAATTCACAAACAAAAGGTTTAAATTCTACATTCTACAAGTTCCATCGTACACAAAAAATCCAACATACGATGTATAAAAAACTGCGTTTATAGATTATAGATTTTTGTATCCAAGGGAAAATTTGTATTTTGTACCTCAAATCTCGACGTTCTAAATTCTAAATTCTAAATCAAATCTAGGTTCTCTTTGAAGGAAAATCTCTAGAGTCTAGAGTCTAGAGTCTAGAGACAACATCACTGTACATTGTACAATGTACAAATAATATGGAAAGCTAATCAAAAAGATTACAACAAAACATACAAAGAGAAACAAAAATAATAATAATGGATAAAAAAATAAAGTTGGTCCATCAAATTATCAAATTATTTGCAAAAATACACAAATCACAATAATATGTGTCTCTTATAAAATTATAAATGCTCCATTATTTTTTAATCAAGTGTTTTGTATCTTGTATATTGTTTCTTTTGCTTTTTTGTATTGTTTATTGTGTATAAACGAGGAAAAATATCAGTATAATACACAATACACAATACACACAGGTAAAGTATTCAGACGTGTTGTAGAATTTTAATCTTTCAAAGCGTTTTATTCCCATTTGATCTGAACCAAAATCTGTGCAATAAAACTAGAAATTATTTTTTCCAATTCTAAAAAATCCATTCCTACTGCTCAGCTTCATTTTAAAGCCTCTATTATGTTTAATCTAAGTGCACATTGAATATTGAATATTGAATAGTCAGTAATCATAGACGAAGAAAATCCTGTAATAAAAAGTATAAGAGAAAAACTTTTTTTTGGTTGCAATTCTTTTGACTTTCAAAGTTTTCACGTGGATTCACAAAACAAGTAAATCCTACAACTTTTCTATTTCCTATTTTCTATACGAATCCACTTTGTTTGAAAAATCCTCGGAGGAGAAGGAAAATTTGTGGAGTGTAATAAAGAAGGAGGAGGAAGAGTGCTCTCACCAACAGGTTAAAATGAAACGGTAGAAACTAGAAACTAGAAACTAGACTCTAGATTCTAGATTCTAGATTCTAGATTCTAGAAAAACCTGTGACTCTTGACTCTTGTGCTGTACAAAATCCAAAATGTTGGTTCGTTTACCTTTTTCTCTAATAATATTATTTTCACACTTTCTGCTCCGTTTCTTCCTATTTCCTCAATATCTGTATTTTAAGAGCTGATACCAAGAGAAAAACAAATCTTGTATTGTGAATTGTGACAATAGGATAAAAAATAAAACTTTGTAAAATGTAAAATGTGTGTTGCAGGTAGTAATAATGATAGAGTAGAAATCAACTTACCTACAGGTACAAGGTTGTTAATAAAGTAATGGGCAGACAGTTGACAGTTGACAGGTATTTTATTTTACTTGATAGCTCACGTGATATTACAATTACACTGATTATTGTAATAATAAGTAGCACCTAAGTAGCACCAAGTACTTTGATATTTGATACTTGATACGTAAAGTGTCAATTAAACTTCACATTAGAGTTGGAATGTCAAAGACGTCAGTTCTTGTGGTAAATCTAGCATCTAGAATCTAGAATCTAGAATCTAAAACGTAGAATGTAGAATGTGGTCCCAGGTCCCAGAAATGATGATCACTTAGAACTTAGAACTTAGAGATTAGAAATTAGAGCTCAGAGTCTCACGTGTCTTTAGTCTTTATTGGACTTTGATAAATGATATGTTTTCACACTTGACTGGAGAGAGATGAGGCTCGTATTCTTGCTCTTGCTTGTACTCGTACTTGTATGAATTGCAATATCAATTCCAATACCAAGTAGACAGAAAACATGCTCAATTAGCCATAATTATTATGTATTATGTATTATATTTTACGCTCTTTACTCTTTACACACTACACTGTCAATTATAGATAGATTGACGATTCTAGATTGTAGATTATAGACTGATCTAATAACAAGCGCAAGACACACAGATCACTGCAACTGCTTTTTTCCTCCGTTCCCTCAGTTTTTCAAACTGGTCCAGAGTCCAGAGTCTAGAGTCCAGAGTCCAGAGAAAGTCAGTACAATTTAAAATAGTTAGGCATTGAATGAAAATGAAAAGGAATGCTTGAGAGGAAAAGCGGATCCTGTTGTGTTAAATTGGGATGGGGAAAAAATAAAACGGTTCGTGTGTAGACACTACAATTCAAGATTCAAGCTTCAAGATTCCAGAGTAAAGTGGAGTAAAGTAGAATAGAGAACCGAGTTTTTATTACTTTGGCTTCACAGTTAATTCTCATGTGGTGAGGGATAGTTCCTCAGAGAAACACTCGCTCTGTCTTCCGTACCATGACCAATTCTATACTACTTTCTCGACAATCTTCTCCGCTGACTTACTTCAACTCTTTTCCCTCTCTGACAAACAAAATATCCTTCCAACTCCAATTCCACTTCCACTTTCCCGTTCACATCCAGAACCACGACCAGAACCACGACTACTGCTCAAAACATTTCAAAGTCTACCCCTTTCCGTGAAAAGTGCGCCGAATCATCCCACGTTCCACGTTCCAAATTCCAAACTCCAAACTCACTCACTTACTCCGTTTCCTCGCTCCATGCTCCATTCTCGAGTCATGCATGCATTTATTTGCATCAGCATGAGACTCCAGAATCCAGAATCCAGAATCCAGAATTAAAATTAAAATGGAAAATGGGCATGAGTTTGTCTTTCGTGCGTATTTAGTATTTAGTATTTGAGAGCGACTTTGGACCACCGAAAATAGAGATTTTTTCGTAAGTACACACGATGGATTTACATGCTAAGTCGCTCTCATTTAGTATTTAGTACTGATATAAAAGTCGTGTTGGTGTAATGTTATGTTATGTATTATGTGTGAGATCCTTTTCCTTCCGTCCAACAATTTGTCTAATTAACAAGCACGCGCTTTGCGCGACTTGACCCGCGGTGCGTTTGCTGCTACGCGGATCAGCAACGAATTTACTAACGTTATTATAATTTTCTTGTAGTTTTTCAAATCTACTGTTACTTTGTTCCATGCATGTTTTCTAGTCAATTCGAGCTCTGGTATCTACTGCGCAAAAGTACTATGCTATAGTATGTAGTGTGCTCCAATTTG
>JAQGBH010001562.1:0-31277 GCA_034698265.1 Sminthurinus aureus | reverse complement strand
AGCGCTGATGCCACTGACGTCACGAATCACTTAATCCCGCCCCACAATCCAAAACATACGGATTGCCATGCACCTGGCACCAAGCACCAACCTTATAAAATAATTATGTATCACAATTCACAATCACAGATATACAGGATTTATGATCTTTGTCATCGCCATCGTCATCTTGATCTATTCATCCTCGATCCTCAAGATGGTAACTTTTCCTTTTTTGTCCATAGTTTATACTTTATATTTACAATCACAAATCAGGATCAATCTAGAATCTAGAATCTAGATCATTTCCCCCATGTATGAATTAACCATATTAAATATTTTGAATTCCTGCCAACTGCCAACTCATGCTCTAATGCATCATGTATGATTTATGATAAATATGATCTATTGTTAAGTGATTTATTCACTGCTGATATTTTGACTTGTGACCTTTATGTGGGAAATATATTTAGTATTTAGTATTCAGCTTATTTTTGAAATTTAAAATTTCAAAGGCTTAATGGATTTTTTATAGTGAAAGTAGATGTCAGCTTCCAGTTTGTTTCCAAATTCGGGTTCAAGTTGGTATAAAAACAGAACAGTCAAGTGTAATTAAATGTGCCACATTTTCTCATGATTTCGTAGTGTACAGTGTGTATTGTGTATCGTATATTTTACATTGTACATTTAGCGTACATACAGCACACGCGATACGAGTCGGCTAATAGAGTAAGTTGAGACATTTCGGCTGTGGAAAGATTAATGTGAATGTGTGTCTATGAGAGAGGGAAAGAGAGAGAGAGTTAATGCAACTTTCATTAGGATAAAATAAAAATAGAATAATACGTATCCGCAAGTGTATACTTTTCATGTGGCGGCAATGGGAGAGTAAAAGAGTGAAGTACTCTGTACATTGACACATACAGACACAAGTACAAACCAGAGTTAAAAAACATGTAAGAGAATTATTAGTATGAACGGATATTATAGATATTATTATGGAGAATGGAGAAGAGGGACGAAACGGAAGGAAGGAGGAAGGAAAAATTACTTATGAGTTGTAATGTAAAATGAAACTGTTACAGAGGAGAGTTGAGTACATTATTTGGAGTGTGGAGTATTGAGCATGGAGCATGGAGTTTATATTTTATATACAAAGAAAGAAAGAAAGAGTCATGTGTTTGAGTGGCAGCCACGTGAGGACCAAATGTTTATCTAATATGTATGAACATGACACAGAAAAACAGAGAGAGATGAATACATGGAGAAATAGATATGGATCTGAATACGAATACGAATACGAGTACATATGGGAATGAGAGGGGTAAAAAAGAGTTTGGAACAAGTGGAAGTCATCATATGTGTGTTTTTCTCTAGTCTATATTATATATTATATTATATGTGGTACATGATACATGATGATACGGATATCATCTCGATCCTCAATTCTCAATCCTCGATTATTACAATTTAAGATACATGTTCACTCTGCACAGTGTACAGTGTACACTTGATAGTGGATAGTGGATTGAAGTGACTGCGACTTCATCATCATGATAATGGATTGATGTGAGGATGACGATCAAGAAGATGAGTCTATTCACAGCACAGAGATACATTTGCATTTTTGTATTTATGTGACCAGATATGGTGTGGTCAAGTACACTGGATATGGATATGGAGCGAGTGGATAGTGAGTGAATGAGATTGTATAAGTAAGAGTAAGAGACCCGCTTTGTTCACACCAACCAAAGCGTGAAGAGTGAAAGAGGAAATTTTTCCGAGACATCCGCTACACATGTACATAATTCCAAACTGTCTCTGCTTCTCTCTCTCTCTCTTTCTGCTTCTCATTTTCCTAACCACAAATCACTTTCTACTCCCTAATGACTTGCTCCAAATGAGAATTATACGATTATTCCATTAGCACCCCAACTAACCCTCCAACTCTCATCTATATAATATAATATAAGGTATAGTCTATAGTATCAGCTCAGCTCAACTCGGATTGGGACGGAGATGGAGATGAGCCCAGTGCAAAATGCAAGAGTATAAATATTACCACATGCACAATGGATTATGAATATGAATGTAGATATCCGAATGAGGGTCAATGAAAGAGCACGATCCAAACTAGGTGTCTACTTCTGCACGATCAATTGGCACTCCAAACTCCAAACTCCCAATTCAAACACATTGAAATACATACAGTTACTTTTCATGTATCCACCATGAACAATGACAAACCCTCATAACTACACAACTACAACTTAATACAAAATACATTTGGGAAGGGAGGCTTTTTACAAGTCCGCGGTTCATGTACATGTTACAAGTGTAAGAGTGTAAGTGTGTGTAATATGGATAGTGGATAATGCATAGGGCATTCTCCTGTTGGGTTTTTTATAAGCGCATTTAGCACATTCATTCTTTTATCCCCTCATCTCACCCTAAAAGAGTAACATATACTGGAGAGCTGGAGTGTGTCTGTGTCTGTGTGTTTCTGTGTGTAGTGTGAGTTCTTTGCCTTCTTTTGTCTAATTGTGTAACATGTGGGGTTGAACATGCGGAAAACAATTGGCGGACAAAAACATGATCTATAACTCGGATATAAACAATAAACAAGGACGAGGAAGAGGACGGAAAAAAACTGAAAGGGAGGGAGAAGAACAAGTGCATGTATCAAAAAACGTATAAATAAATACAAATACAATAGTGTCTTCTGCCTTCTCTCCTTTCTGGATGTGGACACTTTTGCCAATATGTCCGAATAAACATAAATATAGTAGGATAAAAATGATGACCATATTGCGAATATAAATATCCTTTTGGTCTCTATTTTTTCTACTTTTTTCTCGTCATCTGTTACACTGTCGCTCCTTCGTTTGCTCGTTTACTCTTTTTGTGAGTTGATTTTGTGGGAGAAGAAGAACGGCGTACAAAGTGAAAATTAAGACTTCATACTTGATACAGAGTGGGATGAGACAATGAGACAGTGTAGAGTGTACAATGTACAGTGGGTTAATAAACCGCATATGGTCAATGGTTGTGGCATCATCATCATCAAGACTTGTGGCAAACACGCCAAAGTCTCATGTATTTTATATTAGATTGTGTGCTATTGTATTTTGTGTTTAGTTGATGCCACCCAGCCACTTGTACTCTATTTACAAAATATTTAATAAAATCCCAAATCCGCTTCATTCATTCACTCCGATTATTCATATCATACTCACTGCTTTTTCAGAGTTTTTTCCCAGAACTCCCAGAAGGACCAAGGTTGAGGTTGAAGGCGCCTTGAGCCTTGAGCCACCAGTCATCTGGGAGTTTGGTAGGGAAACTTGATTTGATTACGTATTCATTTCTCTCAATTCTGGCTATCGTTTTCCACGAGTACTTGCTACGATGTAGAATGTAGAATGTAGAATGTACGACTTCATTCAACTGTGATTCAAGTAGGTGGTTCGAGTATCCAAATTTAATTTGTGGCAATAGTCAGCAGTCAGTAGCCGTGAGAATGATTTGTATACAGAATACAGACACACATTTTAATTAATTTTAAAAGACCCCATTCCGAGTTTCCAGTTTGGATTTTGACTCTCATTTTTATTTTCCACACTTTCCGCTACAAAAGTCCATGTACTGATAAAAGTTCCCAGTTCACTTTTAATTTTTTTCATGCATAATTTTGTACCGGAAAAAAGGAGAAAGTAAAATACAAAATGTGTATTCCATAACACATTTACAATTTTTAATTCTTCAATTATCATCCCTAGATGATGATTTTTTGAATTTTTCAAGGTGTAGAGGGGCATTTATCATTTATTATTTATTGTACATAATACAAGTCCTCTTATCATGGCATAATAAACAATGTGCCAAGTGTTTTTTCCGGAAATTAGCTAAAGAGTGAGCGAGATTAAAAAAAGAATAGCTTTTTGTTCCTACACTGTACACTGTACGTTTTACAGGGATCGTACGCACTAAGCTCTAGGCACAGTCTATTATTATGTATTATGTATGGAATATGGAATGAAAATATAATGAGAGAGTATATACGTATGATTTATGATTATTTAATTTCACTGGCTACAACATTAGCTGTAACATTAGCAGAGTGGTTCATACTCAATACTCGTCCTTCCGTCTTCACTCCCAAGTTACAAGTTTACAAGTCTCATCCTCAGTCAGTTTCACTCGTTTTATGCTCATCTGCTCTGAAAGATTTATCTCACCGGAAAGAGTTGATGACGAATGGAGAGAAGCGGAAGAGAGAGGAAGAGAGTGAGTGAGTGAGAGGAGCAAAAAAGCAAGTAGTACAAGTCAATGTAGTTGTCGAAATGAAAATTTTATACTTTGTATACCATTTATGCTCTAGGTTCTAGATTCTAGATGTGTATAGGAATTGAGCGTTGAGCATTGGACGTTGAACATCTTCACCACATTTTACATACTTTAGTTGCTTCTGACTTGATACTGTACACTGTATACTGTACACGATCACGATATGCTGTAAACCATGTACTTTATCCCCAGTCATTGAAATCTGAATCTGAATTTAAATGTGTAGTTCTAATTGTACTGGGCTCTAGAAGCTCTTGAATCTACATAAATGCATAAATGTTTGTTTAGACTTTAGGCTGTAGATTGTAGACTGTGGATATTTTTAAAACTTGTATACTTTTTTTCTTTTTTGTATTTTGTATATTATTGCTTTTGCTACTAATTCAACCCCCAAGTGAGCATAACACAACATCCCATCCCATAACACAACATCCCATAACGTAGGAAGTAGAAAGAGGAAGAAAAAATGTAGAAATTTTCTATATCAGTATCTGTTCCATAATAAAAGCTACTGGAGGATGTAAAGATGCAATTTAAAATTCTAATAATGATAATAATAATGAGACAGCTCAGTTCAGTTCAGTTTAAGTTAGTTCAGCTCAGCACAGCTCGGCTTGGCTCAGATTAGCTATGTACACACTAACTATCATTATCAGCCAGAGATGACGACAGACGAGACAGAACATCAACAAGAAGAAAACGAGAAGAGGAAGAAGGAGAAAATGAAAAAGAAAGGGAAAAGTACACATCATCATCAGCAGCAGCATCTGTATCTGTATCCGTATCTGCATGATGTGAAATGTGAAATGCAGATGAGATGAGATACAGTGCAATTCAAAATGTGAGAATGGGAATGGATCCCTCTCTCTCTCTCTCTCTCTGGCTGTCTGTACTTAACTATGTGTATCTGTAATGATAAAATTTAATTGGAATTTTAAAGACAGACTCTTATTATATCTATCTTGAATCTCAAATCTCAAATCTCACATCGGGCCTAACACATCGGGCCTAACACAAAACACAAGCCAACAGTATAAAATTAAAAAAGACGACCAACTCCAAACTACGAGGCAGATTGAGAATTGAGAATGAACAATGTCGGAAATGAGGAAATGAAGAAACTTCATATGACAAAAATGTACAAACCATTTGATACAGCTGTAACGTTTGAGTTTTGAGTTGAGCTTGGATTTTGATCATCCCATGGAAAATGGAAAATGGAAATATGGATGAAAGTAGCACATTTTTTGTGTCTCCTTGTCCTTTTCTTCCGGAAAATATCTAAATGAACTTTTGTAAAACAAGGTTGCATAATCCTCTTGCTCCACACAAGACACAGTAAGCTTTTCTACTGTCATTGGAACCAGAGCCAGAACCCGAAATTACAATGAGCGGATTTGAATTTGAATTTAATTTATGCATGTTTCCCTTGTTAAAATATAGAGGATTGTTGGTTGGTTGTTGGATTATTGGGCTTGTTTAAAGTTTTGGAGCATGTACAATCTACAATGTAGAATGTAGAATGTGCAATGTGCAATGGATTTACATGGAAAAAAACAATGGAGATTTTAAGCATTTCTTTTCATTTCATGCAGAGTTGAGAGTTGAGAATAGTAAATAGTAGTGATGTGATGCACATGTAAAAAAATCTAAATGAATGTGTGTGGAGTTTGTGTGTAGTTTGGAGTTTGGAGAATGGAGAATGGAAAAGTGAGGCGCACTTTTATTCTCATTTCGACAGTCCGCGTGCGGCTTTTTAACTTTGTGACGTCATTATTTTATATGATGTGATTTTTAGTCAGTCAGAGTTAGAGTCAAAGTCAGAGTCAGTTAGTCTACATCCACTTTATGCATTATGCAATGCCCATTACACATTGCAGTCACTCTCTGTCTCTCTTTTTCTCTCTCTGTGTGTTTGTCTGTGTTTTTCTAAGTACGTGAAATTTTTATAGAGAGAAGACTCCTTCTACCTTCTACACACCAAACACTACACAGGAGAAGGAGAAGGAGAACAGGAATTAGAATTAGATAATACTTACTTGGCTAATCCTTATAATGTAATGTAATGTACATCATGGAGAGAGAGAGAGAGAGGATGTGTTGAGTGTTGAGAGTTTAGATTGTATATATTTTGTATTGTGTACCTACTGTCAGTGTCTGCAGTGAGTTGAGGGTTGAAAGGAAGTGCATGCATGTTCTTGTTATAAGTGCAACTTGGATGTAAATACTAAGACATGGTGCTTAACTATGGTTGACGATGAATCTCATTCACATTCTCTACTCCCCAAATCCAAAGCTCTAGAGTCTAAAGCTCTAAACTCTAAAGTCAGGTATATTTTATCTGCAGTATACAATGTAAAATCCAGTCCATTCCTGGATTCATCCAACTCATTTTCCACCATAGTGGTTAGTTACTTGGATGATGATGATGACGGTGGTGGACGGTGGTGGTTGGTGGTGGTTTGTAGTGTTTTGGTGGAGGTAAAATCCAGTGTAAGAGACAGAAATAAAACAAAAACAGCGAATAAAGACGGAGACGGATAAGAAGAAAAGAGGGAAAAAAAGAGGACAACCAGCAAGCGACGCGAAAACTAGTTTTCTAGTTTTCTAGTTTTTCAGCTCATTATCATTACCTTGCTTCTTTCATTCTTTAAGTCCGTCTGGTAATCTTTTCTGTTCTATTCTGTTCTGGTGTAGTGTTGCTCTGTACTCTGTACTGTGTGTTTGTATCTATCTATCTATAATGCATCATATAATGTATAATGGTGACCCACGCCATACCAGACCATACCATAACACACCACACGTACTAAATCCTAATGGTGGTTGGTTTGATCATTTACTCGTTGAGGTTTTTTAAAAAGCGTCAGAGTCAGAGTCAAAGATCCAAAGCCAAATCCATGATCTGGTCAAAAATTCATGGATCATTCATTATACATTTTACAGGTATAAAAGGAAAAAATAAAATACAGAATATTTGAAATCTTGAAATCTTGAATCAAGAGAAGAGTCATCTCAAACTAGAACTCGGATTTGAATTTGAATTTGAATTCAAAACTGCAGTATAGAGAGAAGGAAAAAACTGTTTCACTTTCAAGAGTTTCTTTACCCTTCCCAACAACAACCAACAACAGAACAATATAATAATCTGCATCAATTTTACACTATAAACTTGGACTTGAACGAAAGAACGAACCAACGTCCATTCACTTTTAATTCAAAGATTCCGAACATGTTGCTGTAGTTGTGGATCGTGGATTGTGGATGCATATTTATTATACATTATACACATGTACATATGTATGCAGAATGTAGATGCACACATGCATGCAAATATTATTATTATTATTATTATTATTCTTACTGCATATTACTCGCATACATAATAGATACACGGCTTCGCCGCGGCTCTATATAATTTTCTCTTGATTTTGATTTCAAAGTTTGATTTTGATTTTGCCGAACCGTATCAACGATTCACAAACAGATTCCAAACAGAGAATATAGATAATACGAAAGAGGCTTCCATTCTCCATTCTCTCACTATTTCTCTCACTCTGTGCATCCGATTGTGTCTAGTTTGTAGTGTGTAGTATGAAATCTTAAAATAGCAAAGTCGGAATCCTTTTAAACATGCATTAGCTAGAGAGTAGACACTAGAGACTACTGCTTTTCTTTTCTTTATTTCTTTCTAATACGTTACCGACTCTGTCTCAAGTCTCAATGCTCAAGTGTAAAGTCTCAATGCTCAATACTCCAAATTCGGAGCTCTCCTCAATTAAAAATTTTACTATTTTTTTCAAACCCAACCCGTATCAAAAATTCCCGCGGGATTCGGTTGGGATTTATTTAGCAGAATTTTTGCCCGAATTTTCAGCCGAAAAAAGCAACTTACTCGCCCGAATTCGGCTTACTACCTGGAAAATCCAGGCGAAATTCAACGAATCCACCAGAATTCGGGTGGTCATTCTGGCCTTTTCGGCCGAAAATTCGGCAAAAATTCGGCCGGAAAATCCTGCCGAATTCGGTTATCAGATTTTTATACGGGAAGTCTTGATAATTTACCGCTTATTGTTCTTATCAACTTGCATCTCCCTTAATCATCATTATTTTTCTTGTTCCGTTGTGTTTTGTTGTTTTTGTGACGTGCAAGATTGTAAATTGTAAAGTACAAAGCTCAAATCTCCATGATCATATTTGTATTCTATTGTGTTGTATTGGCATTTTGCACGTAAATATGACTAAATATGACACGTTACACTGATAATACTACGAGTTATGAAATATCAATATCCAATATTGACGTAGTGTTAAAAATTATAAACAGTGTAAAGTCGTACTCAGAATCAACATCAAAATCCTCATGCTCAAACTATCTCCACTCAAAATCAAAATAGGAAAAAGGAAAACCTGCTCCAATTCAATTCAACATATACAATGATAATATAATATGATATAAATTATGTTTTGATGTCCATATTCTGTATAAAACATAAAGTACAGTACTGTACACAATACACAAAAAAATAGTTCCACTCTACAATTTTCTCCTTGTAATTATTATCTATTTGTTAGTTATCACACAGTTTATTTTCATTCTCCTCCTTCTCCTTTTCATCTACATTCTACATGGCGTATGTCTAATGTCTATACGTTTCCCACACCACAAGAAAAATGTGTGTGTGTCTATCAAACCAATTTTGGGTTTATTACCTCATTTTATATCACTGCTCTGTTTGAGTGTGTGTTTGTGTGGATGAAATGTGTTTATTTATCTGTGTGTTGAAAGTAGAGTGTAGAATGTAGAATGTGCGATGGACATAGTTTAAATTTTACATACATTCGTAAATATTCCAAAAAAGTCTGTAGACTGTATTCTCAAGTCTCAAGACTCAAGACATATGAGAAATATATAGCAGAATGGAATGATTATTATTGTTATTACTATTTTACTATGATAATCTGACCGTCTTCTCTCTCCTCGTTCCGCCGGTGCATTTGCATCCCAGCACATCAAATCAAATCATATCACATCTCCCTACGCATAAAATCTAAAATCTAGAATCTAGAATCTAGCCCCACAGTCCAAAAAATCATAATAATAAATGAAATAGTATAAAAAAATTAAAACATCCATTCTATCTATGCGTATAAGTCTCTAGTCTCTACGTAATTCTTTGAATAGGAATGAATAAATGAAAACAAAATGGAAAAAAAGAAACTTTTCACCCAACTTTCGGCTAAAAAAACCACTGAATAAAAAATATGAGGTGAGTTTTATCACATACAATTTTACAATGAATTGCACTGGCGACTGGCAACTGGCGTATTCGTACGATGATATATGATATATATGATGTATAGTGTATGGTGTGTGATCATAATGTGAGATTAATAGTTGTAAATAGTATAATAATGAAGGCAATAATAATAATAATAATATCATTATTATTAATAATGACAGCTCATTATATTGTATCATACATGTACGTTCTCACTAAAAAAACAAATCTCCTAACTTTTCTCTGTATTTTATGTTCCTTTTTACAAAATTGGTTTTTAAATTATAGATTCTAAATTCTGAATTCTAAATTCTAAACAGCATTTGCATTTGTATTTACATTTGTTTGCTGTGCTCAAAAAAATTACAGTCCCTCGCGTGGCACATTTAAATATTCATTGTATTATGTAATATTGTAATAATATTATATTGCAAAAAAATCCAGGGAGAGTTTACTCAAGCAATGTAGTAATAAAAAGTTGCATGTGATGTGGGCGTGAAACGAGGATAAAAAAAAGGGATTTTAAAATTTGTGTTGTGGAAAATAAGGGTTAAAAACAAAAGTAGTGGTTGGGTTTGGGTTTTCTATGGATAATGGATAATTCCTACTACTAATTTTTCTGCAGATGATAAAAAAATCTAACTCTAAACTCTACTTTATTGTACAATGTAGAATGTAGAATGTAGAAAATGGACACTGGATTAAGATAAAGTAAAAACAAGTTGAAAGGAGTTTTTGTAAGTAAGATGTCATTTGCTGTGTACTGTGTACACTGTATATATGTATTTCCTTGATTCCTGATTCCTGATTCTTAATAGTTGATAGTTGATGCTACACTTGTCGTGCTCTTTTCTATGCTGTGCTGTTCTGTCCTGGTCTGTTCTGCGATGTCCTATCTTGTTAAAAATTGACAACATGTGTCGTAAATTAAATATTGAAACGTAATTTTTCTCTTCTCTCCTCACTTATCAATCGTCCTTATTGTCAATGGTGTCTTTAGATGTGATTTTTCTCTTCCTCCGTCCATCCATCCCCCTCGTTACTTTGTATTTTGTACTTTGTGTTACTCTCTCTAGTTTCTAGTCTGTGCTCATGTTGTGTTACCATCAGGATGAGGATCCTTTCTCAAGTTTTTTGTTGAAGAGTGGAGATTTGAGATTTGAGAATTGAGCTAAATTGTGTTGCTTCAACTTTTGGAAATAAAGTAAAATAAATATGAAGAAGGACAACAAGAGCTTGTACATTGTACACTGTACTGTATTCCGTATTGCACACACATATGCATGTAAAATGTACATATGGAAGATGAAAAGAAAAAAGACGGAGGGACAATATAGAATGTACATCTAGATTCTGTATTCTAGAATCTAAAGAGAGAGAGACAAGGTATATATAAAAAGTAAATAAAGTGTTTTAAAAAGCGAGAGAGAGGGAGGTTGAGAAGAGTAAAAAGTTTGTATAGTTTCCTAAATGTGTTTATAGTGTGTAGATTGTAGATATATCTATATATTTGCGTTTGTGTACAAAGAGAGAGAGAGAGCGAGGGAAAAAGAAAACTCAAGATATTGACTGAGTTGAGAGATAGATAGAAAGGGACAGATGTACATTCCACTGATATGTGTGTTTTCGTCCATTGAGCAATAGGACGCGATGGGATGGGATGCAATGTAATGCAATGCACTAAACAGAAAAACAGAGAAAGAAACACCCGGCCCATCATCCATGAACAACCACCACTCTCTTCTGTACATATTAAATGCGTTTCATACAGGTCTGCGTCTATCCATCCTCCGTCTCCGTCTCTGCTCTCGACTCTCGACTCTTTCTACATACAAATGGGTAGAGGAACAGAAAGACAGAGAGGGAGATTCAGCACCCGGCTTCAAACAACAAGTCAAAGAGCCAGCCATCCAACATTTATTTCTCCTCTTCGTCTTCTCTGCCTCTACTTTGTACTTTCTATAGTGTGTTTCTGTGTGTCTGTGTCTGTGTGTGTGTTCATATGGCAGGTGCTCACCGAAACTGAGACTTATAGTGCCCAAAAGTGTTTTCTTTTCCCTACTATTTCAACTTTTGCTCCTTTTCAATCTCATCTTGTCTCATGAGCTCATGTACTCATATACGCTCACAAATACACATATCCTCATTTATCCTACACTCATTTCAAATGGGTGTAATGTAATATTTGGATCTGCTTATATCTTATTATATTTATTATGCATGTATATTTGTTGTGGGGTATGAAAATGTTGTATCATCTTCTCCTTTTAAAATTTCCCTTCCACTAGGACACTTTTCAGCAGTTTCAACAGATTCAACAGTTTCAACAGTTGTCAACTTAAGCAGGAAACGAAATTCATGTCTGTCCTGTGTCTTTTTTCCCCCTCTTTGCTCTTTCTCTTTAAATGTTAAAGAGGATATGGAAAAGTATGTGCAATGTGCAAACTACACCCGTCACACACATTCTCATTGTCACTGTTATGGCATATGCTTGAGACTTGAGATGAACTACAACGACCTTGTCTAAATGATTCTATTTTGAATTTCACATACGCACTTTTTAAATATAACTAGCTTTTTTTAACATTATTCGACTAAATTAATAATAATTAATAATGAGCAGAGTTTTAAAAGTCTTATAGTTTTTTGTATGCATTTCTAATTAAAAATTGCCTAATCATTTATAATTAATAATTAATAATATACAATTGAAGAAGGTGCTTACCCGTAGAGAATTGCGGCTCCTGCAATGGCCCCGCCAGCTTGTGCTGTCATGAAGAGGAGACATCGAAGTGGAGTGACTCTTTTGATGGCGGTGAGTGCGATGGTAAATGCCGGGTTGAGATGAGCTCGAGGGAAAACCCGGAATGTGAGTGCTCCATAAGCCAAGGCTGTGGCAAAGGCGACACTGAGGAAGGGTGGGAAATGACCTGTCCACGGAATGGACACTCCACAGACGAAAAAGACAAAGCATAAGGTGCCCAAACACTCGGAGACGACGGATCGCCACAGTTCTAGAGTACGTATCTCCGCCTGTGGACTGAGAAGGAGTGGGAATGCCTCAGCACCTGAGTCGTCTCTATCTCTGCCTGCTGCTGCTGCTGCTGCCGTGTTCATTGACCAGGGGTCTTCATCGTCTTGGTTAAACAATGTTCTCCGTCCATTTCCATTACCATTCCCATTCTTGGACAGCACTGTCAAGATCTCTTCAACTTTTGTCTGAAGAGCCGTGAGGCGACTTTCAATAGACATTTTCCTCTTGTTTCTTCTTTCTCAGCTCCTCACTCAGTTTCTCTCTTACTCTCAGTCTTATTCTCGTATTCTCTTTTACTCATTCACTCTCACTCAGTCTGACTCTGACTGGACTGGAATGGACTGGCTTGTTCTTGCTTGGCTTTGGTCTGCGTAAAACGATTTAGTCAGGTTTTTTTTTGTTTGTTTTGTTTGTATTTCCTCCACGTAACATTTACATTACGAATCCTCTTCTCCGTCTTCTTCTTTCCTTCAACTATTACTATTACCAGTCCCAGTACCAGTACTACTTGATATACATGATGCTGTTTCTTCCACGTATACGCTTATATTATATTATTATATTATATATATTCCTCTGCTTGCTTTTTTTATTCTCCTCCTTCAACTTGTTTTATTCTCTCAAATTTTTTTTCAAACTTTCAAACGAGTGGACGAGTGAGTGAGTTTGAGAGAATCTCAAATTTTTTTTTATTCTTCTTCCTCTGCTCCTTCTCCTCCCGATTATTGACTACGGAGTTTAGACTTTGGAGTTTGGAGTATGGAGTAAAATATTCAATGAATATCAAACAGTTTCAATTTTTTCACATGTGAATAGTGTCTAGAGTATAGATATGGACGTGAGGGAAGGACAGTTTAATAGTTGAATAGTTGATAGTTGATAGTCAATAGTCAATAGTGGAAAGAGTCAAATAGTTGATATTGATAGTTGATAGTTGATATTGGATGTTTGGATGTTTGGAAGAGGAGTTGATGGTTGATGGAGAGGACTTGTAAATAAAATTGAGTATTCTAATCACTTGTAACAAGAGTCGACTCTGACTCTGACTCTGACTTGGACCTACTACGGAGCCGATGCTCTTTATTATCTTGTAAAACCAAATGGTAGAATGTATAATAAACGTCCTCAGTTTGGTTATAATATTATGATGATGATAATAAACACAGAGAATTTAGAATCTAGAATCTAGAATCTAGAATCCAGAGAGAGGCTGGTGGACTGATGGACGGACAGACAAATATAAATATATAGACAGATAGATAGATAAATAAATAAATAGTCAAACTAGACAAACTAGACACTCACTCACTTACATACATACACACACAAACAAACAACACAAAGTCCACACTTGGAAACAAAAATCCAATATCCAAAATTCAAGTCAAATTTCAAATGTTCAAATGTTCAATTCTTTAAATTTAATTTGGAACTGGAAAAAGTGATGTAATTTCAATAAGGCCAAATATATCTTCCAATTCTCTCTTGCACATTCACATACACATACACACAGGCACTCACAAGGCACAGTCACAGGACCGAGACGTACACGTCTGTCCAAGTCGAGAGAAAAACTATCTCTGGAACATTTGCTCTATTCCAAAGCAGCAATGTTTTTCTCACCCGCACATCAAACATCCACCCCATCAGCATCAACATGCAGCAAACAAGCAAGTAGTAGTAGTAGTAATAGGTAAGTAAGTAGATAGATAGTGAGGCAAGTAGCAGTAGGCAGGGAAGCAGAGCAAACTAAACCAAACCATCATGTTGTTATACATCTATACATATCCTTCGTTTCTCCATGTGTTTAAATCCAACTCCAAAGACCTCACTTATTATCCATGCCGTGCCGTCTCTCTCTCTCTCTCTCTCTCTCTCTTTATTCCCTTACATTTGGAACGGTACATATTACATATGGATCAAGTAGACCAAACTCGAAACTCCAAAATGCTGTTGCTTCTGTCTTGTGTTGCTCCACAAATTTGAACTGCGAGCAACCTCCTTACGCTTAACGCTACCATATCGTTATAGCTATAGCTATAGATTCTAGATTCAGCTTCAAGTCCTCCTCCCTCAACCCTCCGCCTTTTCCTTCCTCTCTCTCTCTCTTTGGAGCTTCGAGACCCTGCACTCCCTTCGTTTACTTGGTTTTATTTATTGATAATAAATGTACATCATATAGAAACACGGAGAGAGTGCGAGAAACAGAGAGCTTCTTCTTTAGTAAAAATCAGTGAAATCTAAAGTCTAACCAACAACAAGTGAGAGTGGTTGCCTCCTGTGTTATGGATTAGATATATTATTATTTTGTCCATGCTCATACATGTATATGTATACTTTATATACTTGATATACTTGATATTCTATACGTGTACCCATGTACACTGTACATTGTACATACAGGCTAAAGTTGGACAAGTTTTTTCCATCCTTTTTCACATCTTGACATAGATGATACAGATATATCCACATGTTATAATGTATAATAGACACTGTGCTAAGGGTTCATCCTTCATACTTTAGACTAAGCATCTACGACTACATGTGCTTGTTGCCTTGCTTTGGTTTGGTTTGCCTTGGTTTGGTCTGGATGGGTCATGGGTCATTTTTTTCCTCGACTCACATGTGAGCAAAACATCTGCCATGCCATACGATGCATCCATCCACTTTCTTCATCTTGGTTGTCTTGTTTCTTGTTCCTCTCCGTCTCCGCTCTTCTTTGCCTTGCTGTTCTTCATTTTTTTAACACTACAAAATACATCATACATAATATTTTGGATACTCCATCCTCCATGCTCCATTCTTTTCTATTTTGCTGTATTCTCTTCACTCTTTTCATATTCCATACTCAAAACTCCATACTCCATGCAGTTTTAATTTCCATTTTTTATGTACAATGTACACTGAAGATACATACACATGAACCAACTACAAAACTAAGAACTAAGACAGAGACAGAGAAAAGTAAACTAAATAGTAAACACTAAATAGTAGTAAATAAAAATCCATCTCCTAACCTCTATCCTCTTTTCATCCTCCAACTTCAAACTTGAAACTCCATCATTTCAGTATCATTTACGATTTATACGTTAGTTTAACATGTTCTCTGGTTTTTGGTTCCTCGTTCTTCTTTTTTTCTTATCTCTGGCCCTTCTCCGGCTACTTATTACACGTTCAACGCTCAACTCTCAATTCCCAACTCTAAACTCTAAACTGCTCAACAAACATTTTCTGGATTTTTTCCTCCTTTTTTCCAGGCACCATAATTTGAAAACATTTTACTTTTTAGTTTCAACTTAAAATCCCCTTAATCTCCTAATAACTAACTCCTTTTCCTATCCATGTAATCATAAAACTGAGACTGTAAATTTTTAATGCTGGCGATTAGTGCGCACTGTACAGTGTACAGTTTACAGTTAATACTTAACAGTTACTAGTCGTCGTTTTGACGTTGACAGCTCACGCTACTGATATACTGTACAGCGTATACTTTATGCTATGTATTTATCATAATTCATAATGTTTTATTTATTTCTGATGTCTGATGCAAAAAAAACCATCTCCATCTTCATCTTTTCCTCCGTCTGATTTATTTTGAACATTTAGTACTCAATACTCAATACTCAATGCTGAATAATAACTCCTTTTAGTTCCATTGCCAATAATGAATGGTGTGTATTGTGTATCGAGTACCGTTTAATAAAAACGATTAAGGAAACTTCATACTTGATACGTGATGCAAACATCAAATATCAAATATGCTCCAATGCTTTATGCAATAGTGGATATTATTAGAATATTATTATTATTATTATTATCTGTAGATTACAGAATAGAACAGAAGGAAGGAGGGATGAAGAATGGAGAGTGCAGTGTTAATCTCCCATTTAATTTTTTGTCTGCCAGTTTTACCACGACAAACTAAATTGCTTTTCAATCATCTTTGTGCTGGGCCGGGGAATATTATGTTATTATATTGTATAGTGCTTAGTGCATAGGATCGATAGATGATTAGTTCCAAATGATAAATGATAAATTATTAACTATCTCGCAGTCCATGTTCCATGTCGTAGATAATACGAAATACGAATGATATGTTTATGTACACTTCTTTTATCTTTTTCAAACTATAGGCAGCAAACGGCTGGATTTAGACATGTAAAATGTAATATGTAAACTGTGTGAGCAATATAAAATATAATGTATGAAAAATTTTAAATTGGCTCCTTCACTCATTCACTATTTCTTTCATTCTTTCAATCATTCATTTATGTGATTGGAGACTTGAGACTTGATTTAAATAAAAGATGATTCACTGGGTGTGGAATTTAATTATCAAAACCCCTTTGTCAATAGTCAATATAATTACTCTGGCTCAACATCTCTACATTCTAGATTCTAGATTCTTTCGCAGTGGAATGGTTATACAATCTTTGTCGGTTTCACGTTCATCTTACTTCATACTTGATGCTTGATGCTACAAACTACATTGTGTCATGTCAGGGTGTTTTGTGTTGTGTGTTGTGAGACCGGTATTTTAATTTTAATTTCTACCCTAGTCTCATTTTTAATTGTACCATTTTCGATGATCCGTGTTCAATGATCAACCATAACAAAAATATAATATCAAGGAATATTTATTATGACTGACGACTGATGACTGATTAATGAGCCTCATATAAAATAAAATGTCAGATCTAACTGTATAAAACCATTTTGATCTTTCAATTTTTCCTCGCTTTTCCATTACCAAGTGGTAAAATTTAGTGTTTAGTGGTTTTGTTCCATCTTGTGTGTAATGTATGGAGCATGGAGCATGGATCATTTATAATTTTATAAAAGCGATTAGATATTAGATGCCTTTTTATTCAGCTCGATGAGAAATGATAATCATTTTACATATGTAGAAAAAAATTTGCAGCCCTCATATTTCGTATTTTGAATTAATTTCCAGAATTTTCCTCAACATTTTATATTTTATGGTACATGCTTGTTTATTGCTGAATGGTGAATGATACGTGATAGATGATAGACGATGAACGATGGATGATGGAGCAGGTAGTTTGAGCAAATTCTTGAATTGTAAATTCAAAGGAAGAAAATACTAAAACAAACTTGCACATTGGATCAATTGGATAAATTTCATGACTGAGTTTTCTCGACTTGATGTTCGATTCCGAATGAAATGGATAATTTATAATTTGCCAGTCCAAAAGGATCCAACATCCGACATTATTATTTGTTATTAGATTTCTTGAAACGTTTACAATTTACATGCTTATTTGGGAAAATGGTACACGGCAAACGGAGCTCGTTTGCAAATAAAATTGAGAAAACTACCTACAAGCCTTTGCGATTCGTAATTCGTAACTCGTAACCATTCTAAATTTGAATGTTGCTGTCTCTAGACTCTAGACTCTGGATTCTAGATTCTAGACTCTAGTCTGTATGCATGAAGATTGCAATAAAATAAAAATTGGTAGCCGTGTTTTGCACGAATACAAAACACAAAACATGAAGGTACACAGGTCACAGGGAGATCGAGAGAGCGGGGGGAAATTGGACTTTTCTTATCATCTTTAAATGCGTAAGTACGCAAACATGATGTGGAAAAAAAAGAAAGAGAAAGATGTTTGTGTCTTGAGTCGAGTCTTGAGTCTTAAGTCTGATGTCTGTACAATTTATCTGCATTTATTCTTGTTCAATTGCTGCAAAAGGGCAAAATAAAAAAAGTAAAAAACGTTTTCAACCTGAATTACATGTTACATTTTTCTGTTTTTCTGTTTATCTACAAAGATATTCGCAGTAATACATGATACATGTGGACATGGATAGATTCAGATCAGATGAGGATGTGGATGTGGATGGATTGAGAAAAACAAGAGAGAGAAATGTATTAGTAATAAATGGGAATAAATAGGATGGATCTATGAAAAAATGAAGATCTATAGTTGAGTGTTTGTGTGTTGCTGGTTGTTACTAGTTACTAGTGGCATCATGTATTATTATGGCTCAGAGGCATGGATATACAATCTTTAATCTAGGATCTAGTGTCTACATGGAAATATGCAGATGCTGTTGCAGATGTATTAGATAATATTACCTATGAGATACTAGATACTGGATGCTGAATGTTGGATGTTGATGGACTGACGACTTTTTCTGACTCACTATAACATTATTACAGAAAAGTATGTTTAATAATGTGTATGCACATTATACATTTTACATTATCATCTTCACGAGGCTTCAAACTAGATAGACAGTGAAGAGTAAGGAGTAAGGAGCTTGCAGAGAACGAGAGAGAAAAGTTGTGTGGCTCATTTATCGTTCAATGTTGGATTTGCATTCATGGGTAATTTGCAGAGAATAAAAACATGATTTGAATGCTAAGTTTTTTTTTCTTTTCCAGTTTTTTTCTCTTCCTCATCTTCTTCTTCTTCTCTCTCTTTCTCTTGCAGGATTTCTGAAGCACCCGATTGAGAAGGTCATACGAGGATACATTATCATGTATAATATGTAGATAGTAGATAGTAGATAGTAGATACAATGTACATTTGAGAAGATGAAAGAAGAGGATAGGAACAAGAGGCAGAGAGGAGAGAGAGAGAAAGAGAATTTTTACTAGGCGCTGTCTCGAGTCTTGAGACTTGAGACTTGAGACTTGAATTTTGACTCTTGAGTATTGAATCTAGTAAAAAGTAAAATGTAAAATCTAGCAAGGAGGCAAGTAGAAAGCCGCGTGTAAATGTGGATGTGAATGGTAAAGGGAGAAATGCGAATACAAATGGGAATGAGAGAAGGAGACTGAGACTGAGAATACATTATTATGTGGATGCATGTGTCATGTATGGAGTATACTGGATACTGTAGGAGAATATTATAGATGCAGAATGCAGATGTAGCTATTTGAGCCAAACTCCAAGCTCTAAACAGAAACAGCCAGCCAAACAACCAGCTAAGCAGTCACTCAGTCTGTGATGAAGAATGAAGAAGCATAAGTATACAATTCGTACTTGTAGTTTCTAGTTTCTATTGGATTCCTCTAAAGAGTAAAGAGATGAGGAGAGAGAGAGAGAGAGAGAGAGAGAGAGAAAGATGAAGGAGAACCAGAAGATGGGCCTGGTTTGTTTTTGTCTCTGAGTATGAGTAGAATAATAATGATAGCATCTTTCCAAAACCAAAAGATCATTCATGTCTTCCGAACTCCCAGCAGACCAACGACCAACACAAATACAAATACATGTACAATGTGCACAATACAATATAATACACAATACGACGCACACACTAAACACTAAACAAGGTAACATGTTTCTGAATACCAAGGAGCAACCAGCAGATTTTTAAATGCTGAATCTTCAAATTTTCCCTTCAACTTGCAAGTTGCAGAGTAGTCCATCGTCCACTATCCATTATCCATTATCCATGCAGTCTCATATCTTGTCTCATATCTTGCACATCACACAGATTATAGATGTAGAATGTAGAATGTAGAATGTAGAATTACATGAAGAATACAGGTGGAAAATGGAATCGGTCCTTTGTCCTTTGCCAATCTGCGACAAACACTTGTAGTTTGTAGACAATGGATTAGGCAAATACATGTATTCTGCAGGTTTTTAGCACAAAATTTAGTTGTACAAAGTACAATGGAATTCTTGATATTTTTTACCTTAATTCATCGAAAAATTCTTGTTAGATTATGGAAATCATCATGTGATACATGATACAATGATACAAGCACAAGATAGAAAATACAAGATATGATGTTGATGTGATGAAAGATGAAACATGAAGGAACGGTTTTTCATCCTGACTTTTACTTTTTACTCACATGAGATTTCAGATTTATTCTCTATTCTATATCTTGTTCATTCACTCGTTTTCTGTTTCCTTGGATCTTGGATATGAGTTTGTGTGTAATGTGTAATGTGGAGTTTAAGGTTGCCCTGGAGCAGAAACTGGATTCTGGAGGTGAAAGGTCAAATTCACTAGTCAACTACTATTCTACTACAACTACTACCAGTTACCTCTTCCCTCTTAGCTGTTACCAGTGCTTCGGTACTCCACAAATTAACTTCCATTTGACTTCCTACCCCGTCAAACCACAAACCCATGCATACAAATACAATATCTAATATCTAGAATCTAGAATCTACACATATCAATGTGTATTACATGGATTACATGATGATGGTAGATATCAGCATTTTATTCCTTGATTCATTCATTCAGTCTTCTCATCTTCTCACTCTATCACGGATAATGGACAATGTGGAATTGGTATGGGAATTTGGATGTGCACACTGAATACTCGGTACAAAAACACATTACAAATCCAATTTGCACTGTGTACACGATATGCAGATTGGATCATCCAAATCCGAGTTGTTCCTCCCTCAATTCTCATTCCTCATTGTTTTTGTTTTTGTTTTTGTTATTGTTGATGGTGGCGGTGGTTGGTTGGTTGGTGGTGGTGGTGATGCTCTAATGGCTAATCAATGCTAATAGGTTTCTCCTAATAATCCTCATCACTTTTACATGCACATATTTGAATGTATTCCCACGTCTTACTCATTTCAGTATACAGTATACAAAATGCAGGACTTTGTTCAAAATTCAGTAAACTTACGAATGATGTATCAGAAATTATTCTCTCAATTTTCAATTCTCAATGGACAGTCATGAACTGTACTTAGTTTTGCGCTGTTGTTGTTTAAATTTCTGGAGACGAGTAAAGGTTTTCGTGTTTGAGATGTTATCTTTTGATTTGATAATTTTGACAAGCTAATGAACAGTAAATAGTAAATAGTAATCCAACGAAGAATACGTTTTATGATATGCAAATTTTATAAATGAATAATGAATATTTGATGTTATAAAAACCCAATCTGTAATTTCCCAAATTCTTCAAAGTAAATAAATACTGGGGGAAAAAAGACAACGAAAACAAAGAATGGCGAAGAAGCAAAGGAAATGAGGAAGAAAACTTGCTACTTGACAATTTGAATATCGTATTAGTATTTACTATTTACATTTAAATTGATTATTTTACAAGTTCCGTTCCGTGAAAATTTAAAATAATCAACACAAAATACAGAGTCGATAAAACATTATGTAAACATGAAATATCAAATGAATGGATTTTCATCTGGAAACTGCAAGTATCTATAAAAGATGTGAGACAATGTAAGTACTAGGTGTACAACAAGACGATTTAGGATTTGATTGTTGCGGAACTAGGACTAGGACTACTGCCACCTGGAGGTTGCACTTACAACAAATACGACGCAGGAGTTTGTTAGGTTTGGCAGACAAAGACAAATTCTCCTGCGTTACTTGAGTATTTCACTTCTTTCCTCAGTTTGTCAACGGATGATGATTGATTTGGGCTTTAATGACAATTTACAATGATAAACCCGAATTTTATAAAAAGAAACCTCAGTTTGACTTAAATCAATTGGGAATAGTTGTAGTATGTTTGTAAGAGATGAACAAGTATCGTGATTTCAAGCAACGCATACAAGTATTAAGGTCCAAAAAAATGGATTTTCTCCCTGTAGATGGCAGTCAGAATGTTGATTGTTGAATGTTGATTCATACTGTTTTGCAGGTTGCCTCTGTATTTTCATTGTTGAGAGTTGAAAGTGTAGATTTTTATGTACAATTTCCATTTAAATGTCTCAGTCTCAACTACTACAGTATACTGTCTAATATATTTTTCAGATGTCAAGTTTCAATAGCCAAGTTCTTCAAAATTATGCCCCGTTTGGTTTTGTTCCAAATTTTAGGTGCAGTACATTTTTTACCGCATGTTGTTAGAAAAATGAATGATGATACCAGCTACAAAAAAAATGAATCAGTCTTCATCAGTATTTTACACCCGGAATCAAAGAATTTCGTCAATGTTGACAAAAGAAATAGAAAAATATTAATTTTCTCATCTACTGGATTAGGTTGAATTAGATGGATTTGATTGGACGAAATTGATTAAGTAATTACTGTCATCATAATTTTTGAATGTATTGACAGATCTTTGATTGAAATTTACAACTCTCAAGTTTTAGCTCCAGACTCTAGATTCGAGACTAAATAATTCCATCATTTGTTAAATAATGAAAGAGTTGTAAGTTATAAATTATTGGGGTACATGGTGAGAGGAATAAAATTGAAAAGGAGTGACTGAGTGAGGAGGAGGAGGAAGAAGAAATTGGAGGAAGATGGAAGGAAATGGCAAGTGTCAAAATATTTCACATGATCAAGTTCAATAATAACTGCCGCCTTTCCACTGTCGACCACCAACAGAGAAAACAGAGTTATTTTCTTGTCCTCTATTAAAACAGACACAGAGTTGTAATAGATTTATTTAGCTGCAAGATTCAGAGGAATGAGCAGTGGCTCAACATTCAACATTTAAGATTAACGAGCAAAATCCAATTACTTATATAACATGTAATTGCACATTGTACATTGTACGTTGTACGTGTATCTATATTTTATAATATAAAGAGTAAAGAGTCTATGTTGTGCTTTTAAATGCTCTTTGCTGTTTGCACAAAAGCTCATCTGTAATTGTATTGCACGTTCCATATTGATAATACATTGATGTACATAATATTTTTCTACTCATAAACGTCAAATTGCAATCATTCTCTTATTTTTTGTATCCTGTTCAATTCTGTCAGTATTTAGTGTAATGTCCAAATCAAACTCAAGACTCAAGGCGAATCGTTTTAGATTTCAGAGTGATCTTTTTATTTTTTGCTCTTTGCCACAGTTGCCTTTAGTTTCTGCACTCTCTTCCTCCTTTTATTTTTATTGCTTAATGTTCAATGCTCAATGTCCAGTTTTTAAAGAAGAGTTAAGAGTTAAGTTGTCAATGTCCATCTCATTTTTAACGACTCTTTCTTCACTTTATGACGACATGTACATTGTACACCAACTTTTGAATCTATAATCTATGGATAAAAAATCTAAACATCTTTTCGGATTCACCTGTTTCTGTCTGAATTTGTGTTTGTGTTTGTAGTTTGTAGGAGTGTAGTGTTTAGTGTGCAATCTTGAATTTTTTTAGAAACAGACTTGAATCTTGAATTTTTTCATCAATTTTGTTCAAGTACAATTCCAATTTTTTGGTGCAATTATCCATTATCTATTTGCAAATAGGTTTCATGTTTCATGTTTTGTTTGCAGAGAGAAAGAGAGAGAGAGAGAAAGAAGTCTTTAGCATTTTTTTCTCGTAGTTAAAAGTCAGAGGAAACTTGAATGCTCCAGGCCAGGCCAGACCTAGGTTTGGAGTTTGGAGTTTTGAGTGGTTTGTAGTTTGTGTCATTGGGATTTTTGATGGTAGATGAGTGTTTTTTTATTTTTTACTTTATTCATTAGACGTTGTTGATTGTACAATTATTTCCTTGTCCAGTATTTTGCATTTTTTGCAACAGATCAGGATTCATGATTCTAGGTTCAAAATGATGAGCTTTTACCTTTTACACTTTACACTTTACACCTGTTTGAAATTTCAAGTTTTAATTAATGATGATTCAAGAAATACATATGCACAAGCCATTTACTTTGTAAATGTATAAATTTAAAGGTCATAGTTGATGACCCACAAAATTGAGCGGGAGACTAAGCAACTAGGTTAAATTCCGAATGTTAAAAAGGGTGAGAGACCGCTAGGAATTAAATGTGCACTCTGCTCTCCGCTCCTCTTCTACTAGTAAAATGTACATTGTATTATTATTATTATGAGAGATATTGTACATTGTACTATGGACTATTACTAATTATTTCATTTGAAAGCATTTTTGATTTATTAGTCATGTACTTTACCAAGATCTTCCGTTTCTGTACATAAGTATAATATTTTGTGGAATAAGGATGGTCTTATATAATATATTATATTATGTAGTAAATGAAACACTCTATAAACACCGTTTTCCGTATTCCGTATTGTACATGGTTATATAATCTAAAATATCATGTAGTATGTAGTGCCTAGTGACGATGAGTATTCCGAAGAATTTCCTTTATGGTTGATGAAATATGAAATGTTATGTGTTATTTGGTGTGGTGTGGTGTGGTAATGCTCTATTGCCTCAGATTTTTATATAGTATTTTCCAAGTTCACGTCGGCATCTTCAATCTTCAACCAGCTTGACAAAGACCCGTTGGAATATTGCACGTATGGGTTTAATTCGAGCTGATAACATAAAAATACAGAATACAGATATGGATACGGATATGTATTAGAGTATTAGATATTACCTATAAGAATATCAAGTATGAAATATGGAAAAATACACTTTTATCTAAGAGAGGAGAGTCTCCGGTGCTTTATTTTCATACATGTACAATGTACAATGCACAATGTTCAGTGTTCAGTCTACCTTTTTTTCTGCACAGTACACAATACACAATTTTTAAATCAAAGTATTCAGCTAGAAATGGTAAACAATGTTTCTGTTTACCACTAAACACTAAACACCATTTGTTGAATTTCCTTATTCTTCGTATTCCTATTTCTAATTAGGATGAAGAAGAGATGAATCTTCCTTTGTCTTCTTCTTCCGTTGCTCATGTATCATGAGTGTAGTTGAGATGAGTTGAGTAGAGTTGAGTATAGTTGAGTCATGAGGAACTTGATGTGTACCACATCTTACCGTTTTGAAAAACAAAAAACAAACGCCCATATGTAAATATAATTACAAAATGTACAAATGAACAATGTGTAGTTTGAAATGTATAATGTGGAAGAGGTTGGCTCGTAACTATTAACTATTTATGCGCATTAACTCATGACCGATTTTGTACTCACTGTAAATGGACAAACAAACTGTAAATGAGACAAGAAGAAGAATTTCGGATGATTCAAGAGTAAAAAATGTCATCTGTTTTCTGTTTTGTATTTTGTGTCACACACACAAAAACAGGAACAGCAGAGTTCTCCGAATTTCCTCCTAATTCAGAATTCAGTCAAGGCTCAAGACTCAAGACTCAAACAATTCAAAATTCCTTGATTTGCCATTTGTCACAGCACACCTGTTGCTTCTATAAAAATGTTTCTGGAAAAACACTCGTGTATGTAATGTGGATATTATAAATACATGGAAGAAATTTAATTTGGCTGAATATTAAATGTATTTGTTCTGTAGTCTGCAGTTAATTTGAATATTATGTTTATAAAGTACTTGTACGATTTTTTGCATTGTCAATTGTAGATTGTAGATTTTTCAACATTTAAATGGTAGGAAATTTTCATTTAATTTTACTTGTCTATTTTCCATGTTTTGCGCATTGTCTTGTGTGCATCTGAGATCTCTGCGGTTATTATTTATTGCTCGTGTCTTTTTGTTTGTGTGTATTTTGTATTTTGGATTGTATTTTGTATCTATACAGGACGGAAATTTGCTGGTATTTGGTATTTAGTATGCAACGCTTCATCTGAAGGTGTAGTTGCCTTCGCTGTTCGTTGTTCGTTGTCGATGTCTTCGTCATCTGCTGTGTTGCAAAAACAAATTCCTATAACATAACAACAAGCTCGTTTTTCAGTGTTCAGAGTGTTCCTCACTTCACACGTTTGATTATTGAATCATCTCTTTTTTTCATTTATCATCTTTTTCTACGCTCCATTAATATTTAGTGAGTGTTCTTCGTCCATTGATTTGAAGGTGTAGAGTGTAGAGTGTAGACTATAGAGAGACAAGTAAATGGGAAATGGGAAGGGAGCAGAAAAAGAACAAGTGGATAATATTTTCACACATGGTGTTTTGTCCCATTGCAGAATTTGGATTTAACCATGATTGAATTTGATGCCCACTACCTTATAAATACTATTCTCTGTTCATTTATATTATTATTATTATTATGTACATATTTTTGACTATAGATTTAAGACAATGAGCGATGAGCAAATCATGTAATTTCAGCTAGAACTGTATGTAAGCTGTGTGTTGTACATCCTCTAATGTGTGATGGACAATGTATAATGTCTAATAAGCATCGTAGATTGTAGATTGTAGCCCTGACCTTTCAAAAATTCACAGTCAAATCTTCCTTTGTTTTACATCACAGTACAACAGACTACAGTCTGCAGTGGAGTTTGTTATAATGTATTATGTATTCTATTATGTTGTATAATGCATTGTCGGCAAAAGAACGCATCTTTTAATCATAAAGCTGCGTTTGAAGTTTTGAGCTTTGAGTTTTTGAGTTTTCTGTTTTGAGAATTCCGAGTTCTGATACACACGTTTTTCTCGTTTACATGGTCCAAACTTCAAACAGCTAACTCCAAGTCGCTGTTAAATTTGGCCAGTTTTTTTACAGTGTTGGTTTCTCGCACGTTTTTTCTCTGACTTGCTTACTCACTCGCTGGAGTTTGTGGTTGGTTGTTGGTTTTTGGTGGTGGTTCTCTTTGTATTTGTTATTTGCAATTACAATTTGCAGACAAATAAGGGAAAAAAATTATGTACGTCTAGAGTCTAGGGTCTAGGGTATTAAAAGCTGACTATTGACATCAAATCTCATATTATTTACCTTAATTTCCAAACTTGGCACAACTCCAAAATTCTTTTAATTTTAATCGAGTTAAAGAATTTAATAAATGTAAAATTTTAATTATTCAAGTTTTTCAAGCACATGTAGATGTAAAAATCTAAAATCTAAAATGCTTACATAAAGAACAAAGAATGTACGCTTGCATTTTCCACAATCCACAACGAATTTACGGAGCAAACGTAACTGTAAACTACATGAGCCATGAACTGATAAGTTTGTGAATTGAAAAATTCATCATAATTTAGAGTTTTTAACTTTGATCTTGCATTAGAGTGTAGACTGCAGAAGCATAATAGCGAATAATAATATTAGGAATATTAATAATATTAATAATACATTTTGGTATTCCGAATTAATAATATTAATTATCTCAACTTCCGTCCCACAAATTACGAAGAGCACTGAGTGTTTTGTATCTACTACAATTTAAAATGTAGAATCCCCATTTTACATAGAATGTACATAATACATCATAATAAATGAATTTAATATTCGCATTCAGATTCAGATTCTCACACTCATCAACAATCAACAATCTAAGACTGTCGATTGAGAGGGGCGGAAAGAGGAGAATTAAGATGTATTTTCTATGCATTTTTATTTTATTGTACATAATGCGCCATTGACATTGTATATTAAGTATTGTATATTGTATCGGGGTCAGTAGCCAAGTTAATGGTTAATTGCTCAAAAAGTAAATCTTGTGCCTCGGTTTACTTTTACCGATTGGTCTCTGCTCTCTGATTCACAGCACAGTATTTCTTGGATTCTTCGAAGGGAAGGTGAGCAATTATGTACATTGTACATAATTGACTGAATAAAAAGGATGATATCATGCCAGGAAAGACAGGATTGTTGGTTGTTGGTTGTGGCACAGAAAATGAATCTTCTTTTTATAGTATGTATTGTTATTATTCTATAATATAAGGAATAATAGTGTAATAACAATGAAAAAAAAACCGACTACGGACTTGTAGACACAGACAACAGAAACAGACAGAGACAGCAGTGGGAATTATGGATTATGGGCAAGTGAATAAGTGAGTAAGTAAGACAGAAAGGATAGAAAGAAAGAAAAAGAAAACAAAACAATGAGTGAGCGAGTTGGAAGAATAGACACAAGACACAACACAAGAAAACAAAACAAAAGTGTCTACGATGGGAATTATGTTACGTACGACACCCATTCCATCAATCCAAATCCTGAACGTGGTAACCGCACATTTAGAATTCAGGATTCAGGAGCAGTAGGAAAGTGTACAATATACATATGTACATAGTTGGATAACAATGTATCTATCATGTATAACATTTTTGCCATGTAATTTATTATTATTATAATAATAATAATAATAATATTACCTACATTTCATCCCAATGTAAATGTAAACGTAAACGTAAGCTGTACATTAAGAATATTATGAATATTATGCAGCTATTATACATTTACATTCATAACTCAGCCTCCTTTTAACTCCATTCACCATCTCATTTAATATCTGATAATCAAGTTTCATAATGAAAACTAAAGTGATTCACATAATATCATACAACATGGAATATGCAAAATGTACCATGTTTCTGTAATGTAGAATGTGTAACAGGGAGAAATGAAAACACGGAGAGTTTTAGATAAGAAAAATAAATAATAATATAATAGCGACAACATGATGAGAAAAAATGAGATGCTTAATTCCGCTCCTTTCAGTCTTATTTGTTTCCTTTGCTGATTCTTGATTCTTGATTCTTCATATTTCATGTTTAATGCTTCCTTTAGCCTCATATGCATAAAAGTTTATTCCACTTTTTCATTTTCATTGTCAGTGTCATTTTCTCATAATATCTCATATCCCATGTATTTATTATTGATGTGTTTGATGGTTGATGATAAATGATAAAGTTCCCTTTTAAACTTGACTGACCCTTTTACCTTCAAAAAATAAAATTAGTGCAGACTTTAGACTACAAAAGTTTTTTTTACTCCAGGTTCCATGTACATATTGCCAAAAATATCAATGCAGAATACAGACAGTTTAAATTAAACTATAAATAGTGAACAACATGTACGAAAAAATGTGTACTCTTAATTATTTTTCTCTGTCTATTCTGTCTATTTTATTTTTGACTTTTGATTACTTGTCTACTCCCTACACTCTACACTCTACACTCTGTGTGTAAAAACTACAAGCTTCAAATAAATTTCGCTGTGTCTGGATAATGGATAATTATGTTTCATTATTTTCGCAGTAAGAAAAAAAACTAAAGTCAAAGTCAAGCTCAAGCCAAAGGCCAATGTACAAATATATTACATAAATACATTTATAATTTGTGCAATGAAATAACATGCAGATCACAGATCGTAGATCTATGTAAATTACAAATATAATACGTTGGCGTTTTTGGTGTTCCCGTAAACACGTAGCTTGAGCCATAAATGGATTGAGAGGCAACACAGGCACAGATCAGAGCAGAGAGCAGAGTGAGATGAAAATGCTGATGATGATGAATTTTTAGCCTCTTTCCAATTCCAACTGAATTTCTGCCCTTTCATAACATCTCTGTATTCTGTATTCTGTACAATCTAAACTTTACATTCTACATGATTGTGTTTTTGTACCTACTGCACTGCTCTATCTTCAATCTGTCATGTGCTTTGCGCCTTGTGCTTTGTGCTTTGTGTAGGCCAGAAATTAGAATAATCAAAAATTTGAAATGCCAGTGCCAGTTCCAGTGAAACATGTTGAAACATAATGAAAGAATGAGTAGATGTGAGCATTGGTCATGGTAATTGTAATCGTAATACATAATATGCAGAGTTACGTTTACTCTTATATTGTGTATACATGTTCCTATATTACAGTCCCAGGACTAGAGGTTAAATAAGCGCGCGGGGAGGTTATTCGCTACCTCGCGGAGAGCTGGAATAACCTCCGAAAAAAATATAAGCTCCCGAGGAGGTTATTTTTTAACCTCCCGAAGAGCTTACTTAACCTCTTAGGGAGGCGTTATAAAACAGGGCGGAGTTTCCTCGGCTCTTATAACAAGGGTATTACTAAATAAATGACCAAAAGTAAAAACCGACCCCCATCAAAATTTTGATACTTGACCCCACAGGATCTTCCGTAACCATTTTTTGGGGTTCTCACTAAACCCCCTCACCACATATAACCCCTCCCCCCATTTTAAATATAATCTCGCAAAGTTTGGTGAATCTCCCCAATGATTACTGAATAGTTACCATTATCCTTAATTATCACTAACACAAAATTTCTTTACACAATTACCATTCAAAGAAAATTGGCTAATTAATTTTATAACATTGTATACCTCGGCAAAAACCAATAATTTCGAGGTAAAATAGCAACTTTTTGTCCCATAACCCCTTAATTAAGCACTCTGGCTCCAAATTATTCATGTTAGCCCAAAAATAGCTATTTTAGACCAAATTTGGGCCATAATCACGTATTCTAGTCCAAAATTAACCCAAACTGACATATTTTAACCAAGATGCAGCCTACAATTACGTATTTTAGCCCAAAATGACATATTTTAACCAACACGTTGCCTATAATTACATATTTTATTCATATATAGTAGCCAACAACCATGTATTTTAGTCAAAAATAACAATTTTAGTCAAAAATAACAATTTTAGCCGAAAATAACCATTTTAGCCAAAAATAACAATTTTAGCCCGAAATTGTATTTTTTATCTAAAACTAACAATTTGAAGTCATGGCTCAGTAGATTACGTTTTCCATGAAATTTTTTGATTTTTAGAGAATAAATCTTCAAGAAATCACCCATTTTCGAAAGTGCCGAGAAACCTGTTTGAAACCGTCGTCGAAAATTAGCAACCAATGAACAAATCAAAATTTTGGGTTGTGGGCAAGCTATGATTTTTGATGTTTAGTACTCCAGGGAAGCAAAAAATAATTTCAAGGGGTACCCAAGGAAGTTCTATGATTATTGTTTTGAGTGGGAGGTATATAATAAGTTGAGAGACAAATACTATATTGAAATTGGGCGGGGGGCAATTTTATAGTTGGGTGGTATTTAGTACTACCCTGAAAATATAA
>JAQGBH010001561.1:0-31281 GCA_034698265.1 Sminthurinus aureus | reverse complement strand
ATATATACTTTATGTGTCTGTCTATGTATATTATACACAGTTTTCTAAGGAATCCTGATCAATTAAAATACTTTAAATACATTCCTCACAAATAATGACTGAAATTTTGACTATAATTATAAAAAGAATATTATTATGTACAGCATTTTTCCGCCAAATTCCATAATTAAGTTAGTTTCAACAAAATATTTGGGGGAAAAAAATTAATTTACTTACAAATCTTCTTGAGATGATCACTGGCTAAGTTCTTAGAAGCACCCGTAATGCATACATTATGTACATATTTATGTGGGATCAAACTTACGCAGAAAAGACACTCAATGGATATCATCATCATATCCTTCAAAAGTCAAAAGTAGAAGGTCGTATTTTTTTTTAAACAGACAAAACACAAACTGATATTTAAATATTTGATATTATTATAGTAAATAAGTAGGTTATTTTTACAATTATCATGCTCAAAACGTACATGACATTTATTGTTTTATAAAATATATAATTGAATTGTGTATTATTTAAGATTTTATAGATAATACTGTATTTAAAATTAAAATAATTGTGATTTTGCGAACCTCTATATAAGAACTAAAACAAGAAGCAGGATACGGCACACAAGTTTTACTAAAGTCAATTAAATATGTAGATTAAATACGTTTAATCAGTATTAGAATTTAAAAACAAAAGCAGGGATACACGTATATATATTACTAATGTACTATAACAAGTCCTACAAGTAAAGTGCAGAGTGCAGTGTACTTATACTTACTTAAATATAAACTTTATTTATAATTATTCTTAATACAGAAGTCCCCTGAAATCTGTATAACAATTAACAAAATGTTTGTGTGTGATGCATCATTTTTTGATTAAAAAAGTACATCAACTTTAAATAAAAATAATGGAGATGTCAAGTAGTAGTAACAGCTTAAATAGTTCTGATAGTAGTAGCGGAAGTGATTCATCGGAAGAGTTTTTTGACGCACAGGAGGTAATTTTTTTAATTTTGATTTACATATGTATATTTATGAGTTGTATAATATATATGATTACACTTAGATTACACTATAATGTGAAATGTGAAGACTGATTTTTTATTTTAGAATTTTTGATGTACAACAGTTATCGATATAATATATTCCGTATGTTTTGGTTTATATGATAAATATATATGTATATATAATAATATATTATATTATATTTAACTAGGCATCTACAACTTTATTGAGATTTTCAAGACGACCTGTCGATAATTCTCATAATAGAATTGACTTATCAACTCTATCTGCAGCTGCTACAGACAGTTCTGGTTCGGAAGTATTTTTTTCTCCTGACCTGAAAGTAACAACAGTCAATAATAGTTCAGTCAGTATTGTTGTGGATAACAATGATAATGGTAATTCCCGTAGAGTGAGTTTTGGTAGTAGTAGTGGAAATAATACATTAAAAGCAGAAAGTCATAATACATCCGGTACTAGTATTACAACCAAAGAAGAAGAAGATGAGTCTTGTCTGGTAATAATTTTTTGTTTTGTATTTTGATTTGACTTTACATTATATTATACAATATATATTTTATACTTATTTTATTTTCTATAATATTATGTCATTATACATTATACAAAATACATGTATATATTTAAATTATGAACAAGGATATGGCAGTTATGGATGTAATATGTATAATGTATATTATATTATATAGGCAGACGAATTGGAGACTGCTGATGAATCTAGAAGGAGGAGAATGGAAGAAATGCGACGAAGATTAAATACAGAAGAAGTTGAAGAACCTCCACAAGACGAAACGTCACCTTCTGACAGCCAAACATCCAGTGTAGAAGGAATCTATCCATCTACATCAAGAACTTCACATCCTTTTAAAGTTGTAGACCATGATGCTACCAGTTTACAATCCGGTGTTTCAATTGGTGGAAGATTAGGTCGTATTATTTCAAATACTGCATCATCTAGTGCATCTTCGTCAACAACAGCACAAATTCCTCCACCAACAACTACAAACCCAGTTGTACCTCTTTCAACATTATCAATTTCAATATCACAATTACAGCAACAACAACAACTGCAACAACAAGCAAATTCTCAACAACAACAACAACAACAGCATCAAATAACAACAGAGAATAATAGTCAACAAATGCAAGCAATTAAATCATCATCATCATCAGCTTCTTCTTCTTCTGTTTCTTCATTTTTACCTGAATTTCAAAGACTATCTTCAGTAACATCATCCGTGTCGTCATCTTCGTCTACTGCTGCAGCAGCAACAACTACTACTACTACTACTATTTCTCCAGTTGAACCTGATCTTGTGACTAGTTGTATGTCATCAAATAAAGATATTAAAACTAGTTGTAGTGTTGATGGTAATGTAGTGGTGTCAGAAAAAGATTTCCAAGCTAAAGTGCCTGTTGCTCCTCCGCGGCTACGTAAGTGCAATTTTATGTTAAACTAATTAACTATTTTCAAAGTATACTTAAGTGTGTATATTATAATATTGTGTAAAATGAATAGGATAATGCGTAGTTAGTGCGTATTTACTATTTACTTATATATTTGTATGGTGGAGTGTGTGTTTATGAATGAGTGTACACTACACAAGTATGTGTGTATATATATATACTGTATTAAGTAATGTCTTGTTATTTTGTTTCCATAAATAGGTAAAAGAGGAAAACTTTCTGTCAGTAGTATGAGTAGTACTTGTGGTATTGGTAGTGCAAATATTAGGCCTGATGATTTACAAATTATGGAACCTTCGTCTTCCACATCTTCATCTCAACGACAGCAGCAGCAACAGCAACAACATGGACGTCAAGTTAGGTCAGAGTCATCATCCAGTGTTAGTTCATTACAATCACCTCCAAGTCCTACTGTATCTATTAGATCTGTATGCAAAGATTTAGATAAAGCATTAGACTTGAATAGTCAGAGCAATAGATTTTGGGTAGTCAAAGCACAAGATGAAGAGAAAACTAGAGCCAAAAGTTCTGGTCCCAGAGCTTTAAGAAGGACAGAATCATTGCCAAAGGAAATGATGGATGCATTTGATCCCAGTGGAACAGGTTCTTTAGGTGGTGGTTATTCTTCTTCACATTCAAACTCAAATTCATCCACCCTTAACAATAGCCAAGTATCAACTTTACCTACTGCTAGTGATAGTACAGTTCAATTATCAAATCAAAATCAAAATCCAACTGTCACTCAGCAAATTTCTTCAATGGTCTCAGCAGCTGCAGCTGCAGAAGAAAAGAAAGAAGCTGCTGAATTGCACTTAAATGTAGTGTTACGTACAAGAACTGATTCTGGAAAGCTGCTATCCGATATCGAAATTTTAGAACAAGTCACGGTAAGTTCAATGATAATTTATTATTCATTTTTGAAAAATATACAACAAAAAAATATATATTGTGTTTCAGCAATTTTCTGGTTGAACAACAAAAAATATTTGTATCTTCCTATAATATTATGTATATATATAAAATATAAAATAATATATTAGTACAATTAGATTATGGATTCAATTAACTTTTATGTACCATTTGTTTGTGTATAATATATATACGTAAACAAAAAACAAAAAGTAAACAGAAAATGAACAGAGAATAGGTTTTTTTTTTTAAAAATTTGGTTTAAAAAAGAAACGTTAAGTTTATAATAATTATTATTATTATAAAGCCTTGCATCAGCTAAGAAAAGTTAAATCATTTGAATTCCGATGTCTATAATGAATCAATCATATACTTTACAAAAATTCAGGTAGTTTTAAAAAATTGACACAAAAATATTTTATTTATTTATTGACACCTAATGCAGCATAATATATAATATATTATACAAACGCTAAGTATATTTTTGCATAATAGTCACACATTTACAAACTTTTTTATAATGATAGAAAATAGAACTTTGTTAAAGTACTGTAGAATATTCGACCGTCGAATACAATAATAATATGTATACGATGATGTATTTGATTGGATGAGTACAAAAAATTTCCTTTTCAGGGCTAATGTTTCATATTTTCATAGTAATTTTAGTAAAATACAATTTTATTATATGGGTATGTGTATGTACTATCTACATACCTATTTACCCGGTATTGTATATACATGTATATAAATATGTATAAAGTATAAAGGTACTAAGTATGTTAAAAGTATTATGCATAATCTATCTAAGTAATGTATAGCATCTTCTTCTGTCTTCTATCTTATAATGCTATAGCATAATATTTTACATTTCATGGTATTTATATATATATAGTTTGGTATTTTCTAATTTTTTCCTGTACAGTGTATATTGACATCTATCACGTTCTTTCTCTATATATAGTTAGTTGGTGATTGTTAAATTATTCTTTAGGGGCTAATTTTTATCCGTATGTGAGAATACAACATTTACATTTGACTTGAAAGCCTTATAAATAAAAGAAATTCGATGTCCTTTTAAATTTTATAAACTTTGTTTACTTGTGAACCACAAGTTGAACAAATGCTATACACTTCATTATTGTGCTTGGGAAGAAAACAAGGTTACTTCAGTTGGTACAATCAAGCTTTTTTGGCGTCAGGTCATCGAATTTCTTTCTCTTTCTCTATATTTTCTATAAAAGTAAAAAATACACCTGTAAAAGTACACATGTACAACACACAGATTTGCAAGGGTCTTCAAGCAAAGAAGTCGCAAGCTTTAAATAGGTTTTTTGGCAATTGACCATAATATTATAATATATATAGACATTTATTGTTTCTCTTTGTATTTTATGATAAGTATAATATATTCTCTTATACTGTTTATAAAACATTTTCTTCTTGTCTTTATTTCCTTCATTTTCCTACAGAATGACTAAAACAACATGAAAAAAGTGATTTAATCCTCGTTTCATTTGATCTCTCTGTCTCTCTCTTTGTAGCGCCCTAAATCTCTGGATTTGCAATATCGTCCGGTACTCGGATTTGTTTGAAATTTTATTTTAAATCAATTATTTTTTATTACAGATACTAAACTTGGCTATATATTGTTCTACTACAATAATAGTTCTGTAGATGATAAAATGTGTAACACTATTATTTAGCTTTTTTCAAATTTCTTTCTTTCCTTTTCTTTTTCTCACTTTTATGATTTATTTTTTTAAACATGCAATTTTGGTATATTTTTCCACAATAATAATTATTGCTTAATAAAACGTAATTATGCACAAGTAATGAAATCATATGTATTCCTCTTTTATCTTTTGTATGTGCTGAGATGTTAATATAATTAATTCAATAATTTTATTTCTTGTAGCACCTATATATACACACATATTTTTTCTAGCATAACAAAAGTGTATATATATTATATATATACAGTCATGTACCATCATTAGTCAAAAGTTCGTACACATTACACATTGTGTGTGTACTACACACGCACTTTTTATGTAGTGACAGTACATATTATGTAAAACATTTTACATGTATGCAAAGAGACAAATTACTTTTTTTGTTTTCGGTTGTTTTTTTTTTCTTTGAATGCAAATCCAATATATCTAATACATCAAGAATGTTTTATGGTCTCGGATTATGTCGTAGAATAATTCGTAATAGAGATATTAAATCTATAGAGTTTTTACTATTGTTTTGCATTCTTTCACACCTAATATTTATCCATATAAATAAATAAATAAATAAAAGTATTATCTACCATATGTGTACGATTGAATGTAAAAAAAAAAGTCTTGAAAACGTGTACTCACACTTTTACCCTCTAACTTACATTTTGGCTTGAATTTTAAGTTCCGCTATACATATGCTTAGATGTTAGATGTTGATGTATATGTATATATGTACGTCACAATAATATATTATGACATGTGTTAATCATTAATCAGTGTTAGATCTATATTAATTAAATACTACCAGTTTCCTATAATATATTTAGTGTCATGTGTACTGTTATTCTTTTAGTTTTTTTTTCACAAGAAACCTTATTGTGTATATTATACACTTGATGTGTTTATGCACTATTATTTTTATTACACAAACCAAAATTTTTATATGATTGTTATAATATTGTAAATATGTTGTGTCCATTAAAAATCTTTACACGTACTTAAATACATGAGAGCATTAAGAACTGAAATAATAAAGTTGAATGTTTTTAACATAGGTTCTAAATTTGGACACTGGTGAACGTATACCACTCTCCTCAGCTGAAGACAAGATTCCACAGTGCATTAATCCATTATCACTCCATGTAAGTTAACTTTAAAAGATATTGTATGATGTACTGATTACCCGGATTGTAATGTTCTATGCGTATAGCATGTATAATAATATACCCTAGTAAGCTCCGTGAATATATTCCATACATTCAATAACTGTCCAACATTTGATATTTCTCAGTTTAACAATTTCTTTTTCTTTTTATTTCCAGATAATGAGATTAACGTCAGAGTATAGCACAAGTAGAAAAGAAAGAGATTCTGATGATGAATCGGTTGATTCTAAAAAGTCATCTGCTGCCTCGCAAGGAGATGACGGAGAGTCGGGAGTCGTTCGTAAAAAAACTGCACAAATAAGAAGATTTTTAGGTTCAACAGTAAAGAAAACTGTAGATAAAGCTGTGGATAAGGCAAAGGCTTTGAAAAGGCACAATAGACTTTCTAAAGAAGATAGTGAAATGGGGGGAAGTGATGATGTAGTCATTGGTGGGCAGGATCCTTTAATAAAGGTTAGTATTATTACATAATATAGAAAGCAAATTAGACGTCAAAATTATAAAATAAAAGGCAAAAGGTTTGTTTTTTTAAATCATTTTTTGTTGTTGTTGAAAATCTATATATATACATCTAGAGAGCAAATCATAAAGGACCATATGATTTTGAACATTTGCAACAAATACAAGAAATGTCTGGTGAACATTCAGGGCCAGTATGGTGTATGAAGTTTTCAAACTGTGGACGATTGTTAGCTACAGCAGGGCAAGATCGCCACATTCGGATTTGGGTGTTAAAAGTATGTTATATTATACAATAATATATCATATATATTAATTATATTATTCATTGTGCATACCAGTAATTAAATAAAAGGGATAAGAAAACTTCATCTTATAAAGACGAAACACGCTAAAAAGGGTTACCTTATATGAATTTGCTTCATTTTTTCAAACTGAGTCTTTCTGGTTGAGCTTATGGGATTATATTATTTTACTTTTTTTCTGTTCTTTAAAAGGATCATTTACCATACTTTCAAGATATGAGATCGAAACATACTGTGGATAAAGTTTCACCAACACCATCTCAAGAATCTATTGTTTCACAGCATTCTCATCATTCAGCTGAAGAAATGATTCAAGCAAGGTATGGATATGTCTAAATTTTATTTTAAGTAGAATCAAAATTTGATGTATAAAACTCAAGTTTTGAAACATTGTTTGTATTATCTTCTCTCATAACTTTTACAGTGAAAATAGTGATCCTCGATCTCCCTTTGTTCCGCGACCTTTATGTGTCTATTCTGGACATCAGGCTGATTTGTTGGATATTGCATGGTCTAAAAGTTTTTTCTTATTGTCTTCCTCAATGGATCGTACTGTAAGGTTGTGGCACATCTCAAGGCGTGAATGTCTCTGTTGCTTTCAACACATTGACTTTGTGACGGCAATTGCCTTTCATCCCAGAGTAAGAAGAAGAGTTGCTTTTTTGTATCATTCTTCCAGCATGTCTGTATAAATGAAATATATTATATATGTAACTAATCTTGAAAGTTGTAATAATCTATTGTTAACTTATTCAAGTATTATGACTAATTCCATATTTTGTACTAATTCTAATTTCCAATAGGATGATAGATATTTTTTGAGTGGGTCTCTTGATGGAAAATTACGACTTTGGAACATTCCTGATAAAAAAGTGGCCTTATGGAATGAAGTGAACGGACCCAACAAGTTAATTACAACGGCAAATTTCTGTCAAAATGGAAAATTTGCTGTTGTTGGTACCTATGATGGACGTACGTCATTTCACTTTTATATATAACTGAATTGGGGGGAAAATATTTTAAACTATTTTAGTTGACCTGTCTATGTGTGTTTTAATTAACAGCAAGTGGAAAAATTAAGCTACTGCTAAAAAACTCATGGTCCTTTTTTTTTTTTCCAATTTTGTAGGTTGTATATTTTATCATACAGAGCAACTAAAATATCACACTCAGATAATTGTACATAGACGTAAAAAATTGACGGGTCGAAAAATAACTGGTATAGAACCTGTTCCAGGAGAAGATAAAATTCTTGTAACTTCTAACGATTCAAGAATTCGTTTATATGATTTGAGGTAAAAATTTCATCTAATATAATATTATATTATTATGCTAAATTCATTATTTATATATGTAAGTCTGTTGTATTCTCGTCACATATTTTACTAAAATTTTAAAGGAATATTTTAGTAATGATAGAAAATGACGGTAAAAATAAAAATAATTCTAATTCACTTGATATATATTTATTTGTATTATGTACCATATAGGGATTTAAGCCTGACATGCAAATATAAGGGATGTGTAAATTCTTCTTCTCAAATCAAAGGAACAATTAGTCATGATGGAAAGTATGTTGTCAGTGGAAGTGAAAATCAATTTGTTTACATTTGGAAGACTAATCATGATTACTCTAAATTTTCATCAGCTAGAAGAGATCGTAATGGATTTTGGGAAGGAATTAAAGGTAAAAGAAAAGATTTTTTTTTTACTTTCTTACATAATATACAACATATTATATATACACAGTATTATACATAATATTCTTAATGGTAATAATATATGAATTTAATGCAGATGCAAAAAAATGTAGTATTATATAATATTATTATAATCTATTTATGTTCTGATTTTCTTTAATAAAGCGCACAATGCTGTTGTAACCTGTGCAATCTTCACTCCAGATCCAGATATTATTGTAAAACAAATTGAAGCAAGAGAAAAAGAATTAGAACAAGAACAACAGGGTGAAACACAATCAAAAAATAGTACAATAGTTACAACCCCAATAGCCAAACCATCAAAACTGGTCAAGTCTCCCACATTAACTAAAACACAAGGACCTAGCCATACATATGCACCTTCAGGTTATGTTCTAGTCAGTGCTGATTTCTCTGGGTGTATTAAAGTATTTTTATGTAAAACTAAACCCAAACATAGTTCTCTCCCTACTTCAGCGATTGCATAGTATTATATTTTTTATCGTTTTACTGTGGTTTATTTTTCTTTTCATTGTTTTTTTTTTTTTTTTTTGAAAAAAAAAAATTTGTTCATTTTCTTGCTATGTAAACTATAAAGATTTAAAACGTATTCAAACGATCTATTCAATAAAATGCAATTCTTTTAAGTAGGCACTATTATAGCTTGGGAATGTATCATTATTTTAAATTTTATGTAATATTATATAGTTTTTTATATGAGTTATGATTAATGATTATAATATATTATTTTGTTTCGCTGAAAATAATATTATACCATTATAGAAAACATATGGTTCAGATTTGTGTATCGCTTTCACAAGTTTTCTTATGTTTCAGATTTTATTAAAAAAAACAATTAAATGTTAATGTAATGTAATTTTCAAACATTTCGTTCTTGTTCTCATTGCAGATATAATATAATATATTTGAAAACAAACGCTTATCTCTTATTTCGTTAACTAAACTGTTAGCTATATACCTATATGATATGCATAATATGTATTGGGTACAATTTTAGTTTTAATGCATTTCATTGTTGTCAAGAAAAATATATATTTATGTGTAGTTTGGTTTTTAGACAAATAGTATAATATATTAAATTATAGTCATTACGAAAACATTTAATAGGACATTTGAGCTTATAATTTATGACATTAACAGTTTTTTTTTTTAATTTTTCTGATTAGTAAAATATAAAAACTCATTCAAGTAGGTCATATATGTATTGGGGGGATTTGTTTGTCTTTCCTATGTAGTATTTTGTTTAAAAGTCTAAAAATATTGATTAGACGTACTTAAAAACAATTTGATCCAGTATATGACTATATATATAAATAAGCATAAAAAAAAATGTACTATGTACTACTACTACTACTGTTACTTTTAAAACTGTGAATGAAAACTTTTCCTATAATATTATAGAGTTTTAACTTGAAAATGTAATACTATATTTTCTGCAATTTATAAATTAGATTTATACCAAAAATGGAGTATGATTTTATTACTACTACGTATGATATTATTATAGTATTTTATTATTATATTTTGGAACTTATAATAGTCATAGTGGCAGTGTGTAGATGCTTAATAGAAAAAATCTTCTTTCAATAAGGTATTAAACCTGTAACTATAATGTACAATACTGAATATTATGATACAAAAAACAAGAAAGTTTTGTGATATTCATTGATAGAAGAAATACACTACAAATATATACATAATATATATATGCATAATATTGAAAATACATGAAGAGTTGATTTATATTATTATAAAATTACCTAGAAACAGAAGAATATAATATATTATTGTATGTATGATGTACACATCATACCTACAATATTATTATTATTATATGTATGATATGATGCGATAAATAAAGAAAGTACAATGTTCCTCATTTTATTATTAGCGTACGATGAACGAATTTTGACATCTTCTTGTTTTATTTACACTAAAATATTAAATATTATAGTGTTAAACTTGCATTTTGTTATACAACAAAGAAAAAGCACGCAGATATTTATCTGTATACGAGACTGAAGGGCTACAGAAACCAAAAAACAACTGGAAAACGACAAAAAAAAGACTCATACAAAATATATACATATATATACATAGAGTCAACTGCAAAAGCTTTTAGCGGTTAAGATATACTCGTATAATAATAAATAATAATTATGATCATTATAATATAAAATATAAAAGGGTTTCATCATAATGTTATGTTAGTAACATATATGTAATAAATAATAAACAATACATGATTTTGTTTTTGTTTTGGTTTACGTGTACAATATATGTAACCTCAAATAAATTTGCTCTTCTCCATTTCTTAATTCAACAACTTCTATAATATTATATATATTTTAAATTACACAAGTATAATAACTTATAACAAAATCATGATTATATTTACATGGAATACGGAATTGTTTTAACTTTCATAATTAATAAAGCAGTTTTGCACTTCATACAGTTCGAGATGTATAACTTAATGAGGATTTAATCATTTCGTCTAATTTTTGAGCAAATAATTCACTGTTGATGTATTCTCCAGGAACACAGAGAGGATTTTTAACAACATATTCAACATATACCTAAAACAAATCAATCAACAAAAAACAGGTATAAATACACATACAGAATCAGAAGATGGTAAATAGTTTGAATTATTGTAATGTCGAATGTCAATTAAATGAATTGTCAAACAGTCAAAGAAAACCATAATAATATATTAAGTACTATAAAAAGTAAAAGAGAAAAAACATTTACCTGTGTGTAGATTAATCGAAGAAGTTCTCTAACATTAGGTGAATTTAAATCGGTATTCAAAACAAATTTGACTCCAGAAGGACCCTCCCAAAAATTCATTTTATATTTTGATGTTCGATAATGGAAAGAATTATCTTTAATATCCAAAGGTGATACTTTTTCTATTACACCACGTAGTGACAGCACCATTCCAAAAACTAGTTTCCCTTCCTAAATATTGATTGAACCATAATAATATTACAAAGAAACCAAGAAACAAATAAATAGCAAAGTACATACGTACATAACTGGACCTGTATAAATGTTAATTATTAATTATTGTAATGAAAATTCATCAAACATTTAACATTTAACATACCCTTGTTTTTATTTTTGCAAAAATGAGCTAATATTATTATGTATTAAAAAAAAATTACACTAGCAAAATTCTTACCTCTTCTCTACTCATGGATGATGGTTTTTTCCTGTTCCATTCTCCATAGTATACAAGTTGTCCATTTCTATCAAATATATATAAATTATGAATCGTCATAATGCTTATTTATCTAGTAAAATTTTAATCCCAATTAAAAAACACCAAAACAAAAACAGTTTTCTTTCAGTAATTTTTATATTTTGACAACCCAAAAAAAAAACTCGTAAAAAAATGACAATAAAATTCAAATGAACCAGATACCCTTGTCCAGATTTAGACATCTTTTGGTCATTCCACGCACTCTTAAGCACCTCCCCCCTCTGTACTTTAACTATTCCGGTTCAATTCTGAAAATTTTCTGATATTTATTAGTAGTTTTTGTTGAATTTTCTTTATAAAAACTTGGAAAATAACTGTGCTAACTGTGCAAAAGGTCAGGTCAAATTTCGAGGTCATGGATGACGTGCTGGTCGAAGTTCGGGGTGAAAATGGAGCATACTACCAGGTTTGGTTTTGTCATTAATTTGTTGAAATCTATACCCTGTTTCTTTTTCTTTCTTCTCAATTCTCAATCCAGTTGCATGTTATAACATTGGAGAGAAATCAAATTCTCTCTTTCTTTGATTTTATTATTATTATTATTTACCGTATTATACCTGGTATTATGGATTTTAAGTATTATGTAAGATAATTGAGATTTTTTCTCATTCCTCCAGGATAGAATGTAATGATCATGTTATCATAATAATATAGGTTAAAATTTTGATGGATTCCTTCACCTTTTGTATGTATAGTATATCTACATTTATTAAAATGGTACAATGTAAGTACAATATAAATTATTATCCCTCTCGGGAAAAGTCTATTATTATCTGTATATATACACATATACATATAAAATGTGTGAGGTAAAATATCCAGGTAAAATGTTAATGTTTTCATCCAACATTTAAAGAAACAACAAGAGATGAAGAGCTTTTTCTAAGAAATTTTTTGAGTATATTGAGATCATAATATAGCTCTCATTTTCAGCTAATGATTTATCTCCTTTCTACGATTTTTACTTTATTTTCCGGCATGGTGTATCAAAGTTTTTTTTTTTTTGTATTCTTTTTGTTATGAGTGTGTGTAAAAGTATTTTGTGGATACTCATCTACTTTTTTTTTTATTTTTACATTTTTATACTCAATACTTTTATGCATCATGCAACGTATTTCACTTTTTAAGTAGCTCTATTTTCGTTAAAAGTACTTTCATTTTCAATATTCAACAAAACACTTTCCTTTTCATTTTGTAAAGAGTATCATAATTACGTCGACTTTTTTGTTTTGATTTTTCATGTTGATGTTTCATTCATTATTATTCAGATTATAGAACGTGTATAAAATGCACACTTTGAATGGGTTATTGATGAATGAATATTATTATGTGATATACACCATAGTGTATAATATAGAATTATGGAATCAATAGATGATATTTTAGTGTATAAAAAATAAAGTATATATATTTTTTTTTGATTTTCTCTCTCATAATCAGTTGTCATAATCTGTAATCAAAAATTTTAAGTGTATAATAATATGCTTATTATATAATAGTTTGTCACCTCCGTTCACTTGTAAAATATAAAATACTATGTATGACTAATAATTATAATGATGATTCATAATATTATGTTAACTTATTTATAAGTATAAAAGTGTATATCATTCTTTTTTTTCATTGATTATTTATAGGCTTACGTTAGAGATATTTTTGAAGACCAACATGTTGTCGTTTCATTTGAAAACAAGTATGACGAATTTTTTATTCATTACTTTTATAAAATACTGTTATATCCACATCATTTCATGTTTATAATGTTTTATAATATAATATATAACATGGCTTGGGATGGAAATGAGGACGAGAAATTGACATGGTATAAAGTGACAAGAACATAATATGTATGTATGAAAAAAGATAAATGTCAAAAATTTTATGAGAACATTCAGGATATTGTGAAGTTTTTTTATCATGAACAGTGACAAATGTTCCTGTTCATTAGCTCTCTGTATAGTTAAAATTATATTATGTATTATGTATTATTTTAATTATGTTCTTGTCACTTTCACTTTCAAAGTCATGATACTCGTTTCCTTATTTTCTATTAACCCGACCCTTGTTACACATAAAGAAAATTAAATAATAAGATGACTATAACTTACAAAATGTAGTTCTGAATGTGATGAAAACAGTGTGTTGCCAGAACAGCGACTTCCATTTACTCGGTAAGAACTCTTTTCTTCTTTTATTTGATATTTCATAATAATATGATTTTCGTATTTAGTTTTTAGACTTATTTCAATACAATACACACGTGAATTTTTTTTAGCCAAAGGAACATTTATGATGGTGTTGCATGTGTTATGTTTTAACTGTGTTTTTTTTACCTTGAAGCGTGAGACTCCCTCCTAAGAGTAATGGAACTCCGGGTCCCTTTGTTGAAAATCAAGAAGTGGAGGTATTCTCAAGCCCTGGTGAATCGGAAGTAGGGGGATGGTGGAGAGCCATGATAAAAGTATGTTTTTACATAATAACACAGATCATCATCATACGTTATAATTTGTAATATTATTATTCAATTAGTAGTTTATGAAAATAAGCATAGGAACATCATTAAACAATACTACATGAATGTTATATATTTTTGTCAATCCATACAGATCGTCCGTCAGGACTTATATGTTATTCAGTATTTGAGCTCCGAATCTAAATCGACTGAAATCGTAGAAGCATCACGATGGTAAATATATATTATGCTATATGGGATCATTTATTATCATTATGAATACACATTATATTATATTATATTATTTATTTATTCTCATAATCTACTATAAGTACTACTTATAATATCCAAAAGTTATTTTTATAATAATGGTATTATATGTATAAAAAACAATTTCAGTCGAGTACCCAACCCAAATCCGCCCATAAATAAAACTACCTTTATTAAAATTGAGCTGCCCGTACCCGACGATGTCGTCGAATAGTAAGAATGAATGTTTTATCGATTCTATTCTCTTTTATAGAACATAATATCAGTGTATGTATGAACACATAATATCAATATAATCAGGCCATATATTATTAGTAATTAGTAATAAATAATGTACAACTATTTTACCATTTAGCCTGAATACGCTCTCCACAAGTGCCAAAATTGAGAGTTCTCACCGTGAGTTCCAACGACTGACTGGCGCTGGTTCTTGTAGATATATTCCCGATAAGCATGTACTCTGTCTAATCGTAAGTGTTAGTGAAATTTTTTTTGTTCCATTTGTTTTATTAATATAAGCTAAACCCTAACTTTTTTTATGGTCAAGTTTTTTTTATTAAAGTTGTATAATGTTTGTACTAACAAGGTATTAACAATAACAATACAATATTAATAATATATTTTGTAATCATTAAAGTACCATCTTGAATATAAAGTATAAAAATCCTAATAATGGTTTCTTCCCTTTTTTTATATGATAAATTTTATATTATACATAACAGTCACAAGCAGAAGAAACAGCAAAAAAAGTTAACCTATTGTAAGTAACTATATTCTATACTATTATCTATTATATAGTATAATCTACATGATATTATTGGCTGAAAAGAATATATGAATACCTTTTGTCACATAATATTTTATTTGATCATTATACCATTTTTTTGTTTGTTATTTTTTCAAATTTTTAGAAAAGAGATGCATTTTCGGTCATTAAGTCAAAAGGCATTACTTCTCAAAAGAACTGAGGAAGCAGCTAAACAACTAGAAAATATAAGATTGCATTCTGGAGCAAGGTAAAACTTACTACTCTATTTTCGTGTTGTGTTACTAAAAACCCATTAATGTTTTATGTATTTTATTAGAATAAAACATGGAAATTACATTGTTAATTTGAATAACTCATGTACGAAATGTATTTCATTGTTTTCTTTGGCATTTTATTTTGTTATTAAGTAGTTTCTCTGAAGAATTTCGTGTTCGAGATGATCTGATGGGCTTAGCGATTGGCAGTGGTGGTTCAAATATTCAATTAGCTCGAAGAGTTGAAGGTGTTACCAATATTGAACTTGAAGAGAGTAGCTGTACTTTCAAAATTTTCGGAGAAGTAAGATTTTATATTTTTATAATATATTTATATTTTTCATTCATCATTATCAAGTATCTATTAATTCTTTTTTTTGCATTGATTGTTTATTTTCTTGTGAAAATCTAGAGCGAAGAAGCGGTTAAAAAAGCAAGAAGTTTACTAGAATATAACGAAGAGTCAATCCAGGTTTGTATAATATGATTTTGTATTATTATTAATTATTATAATATATGACAGTAATTATTAATTATTATAATTATTCACCATTAAACGTATTAAACAGATGGATAATTATATTGCTGATCAATCTTTGTACCAACGAAATATCACGTCTAATGTATGTTTTATAGGTTCCAATCCCCCTGGTGGGTAAGGTCATTGGTAAGAACGGGTCCATCATACAAGAGATTGTAGACAAAAGTGGTGTGGTCAGAGTCAAAATTGAAGGAGAAAATGAACCTAACCCATCAATACCCCGTGAAGATGGTTCTATACCTTTTGTATTCGTTGGTACCGTGGAAAGTATTGCAAACGCTAAAACTATCTTAGAATACCACCTCAGTCACCTCCGCGAAGTCGAACAACTTCGTCAAGAAAAATTACAAATAGATCAAGAATTAAGAAGTTACCATGGACCTACAGCAGTTGGCAGTATGCATTTTCCCAGTCGGAGAAATGACAGGCCCTACTCTGAAATCAATGGAGGCTCTCGAGGAGGACGTGATCGAGGTAACCGTGGCGCTTCCGACCGAAACAGACCTAGCCGAGGTAGAGGACCTGGTTTCGGTGAGCATATTTCAATTTTTTTTTTTTTTTGAAGTTGGGGTTTGTTGTAGATTTTTGCTTGTTAGGCATATACATAATATTATATTATTATTATGAGTTGATTTAGACTGTAATATACCGGTGCAGTAATGTAATGAATTAATACTGAATACATTTTACTTTTCAACTTGTGACTTCCATATTGAATTAGATGTTATTATTATTATTATTTTACTAGACTCTTAATTATTAGCAATGAGATTAATACATATTTTTTTTTATAAATGTAGACAACATTTCCATGTTAGAATAATAATAAAAATCGTAAATAGTTTTATACTTGTTATACATGCGTCATTTTGTTGTAAGGGAAAAATTGCCTCCTTTTTATGATGCACGTGTCTGGTACAGTTACTATCAAAACGATTCTGTTATTTGTAGAGTGTACAATGTAGATAACATACGAACAAATCTTATACTCAGTGAAATAGCCGACCAAAAAAAATCTATTTATATACCACACCATATATTTTTTTAATGAACTCCTACGCTGCTGATAAACATTATATTCCTATGTTTCTACCCGCAAGGGTGCAAATCTGGCGTGACCGTATTAGTTTTATGTTTTTCCATAATATACAAACCTTGCTTGCTTGCTCAGTTATGTGTAGTGTATGATGTTCATTACACACACACACATTAATCAATGCATAATATTCGTATTCTTTTAATGTGACTGTTTTTAAATGGGTTAATGGTTGTACTCTATTGTTTTGTCACACATAATACGGAATTGAATCAATGTATTGTATAATATTGTATGTAATGAGTTTATAAAAATCATTTCACGCTTTGTATTTTCATCAAAAGAAATTTCATTTTTGCTTTTAGTTAAACCACAGTTTTGAAAAACTTACTATGTATATACATGCTATGTATTTATACGTATTTTATAAAAATGAATGAATTTGTATTATTTCCATATTGGATACATTATATACGTATATAGGTTCAAGGCAGAGTACACCTGGAGATGGAGAAGAACGAGTTAATAATGGTCATGCTGGAGATCGAGGAAGTTCGCGTAGATTCCGAGGTAGAAATGGTCCCCGAGATGGTCCAGAAAGAAATGAAAGAGGTGGAGGACTACCTAAATCCGGAGGTCCAGGACATAGGGAACATACAAATGGCGGTGGACCTCAGTTCAATCGTCCAAGGTTTGTAACGTTAGTATTCAAATAATATAGTACAACAAATTTTATTCTATATCATAGATGAATAATAATAATAAAGTCAATTCCGTTCTAATTAATCTCCTGTTTTTCTTACACTTTAGTCGTCGTGGGGGTGATGGAGGACGTCGTGGGGGTAATGACGATTTTAGACGAAGACAAAGAGATGAGGAGGAGAGCACACCTGAAGATGGACAACCTCTAAGGTATAAAAAGGTTTTTTTGAATGTGATGAAAAATTTTTATGAATTGATATTGCTGGAAAAATTGAATATTATTTATATTATTATACATGTAACATGAAAAATTCAAACGTTTTCTTTTGTTTCTTTATAGCATGACAGAAGATGAAACACCAGATCCTCGTCGTCGCCCACTTCCTAATCGAAGAAAGGGTGCCGGCGGTGGTGGAAATTCTGGTGCCGGTGAGCCTTTGGCTAGTAACGAAAGTAGTAAGTCAAAACGTAAGTGAATCGATTTTTAAAAAAAACGATAATTATTATTCTACTGAAATCTGTAGCTCTTAAGAAAAACAAAAAGTGGCGTATGAATATGAATGTTTCATTGTTACTGTATGCACTCGTAAGTTGTGATTCATTCATATTATTTATATATATATATTTTTTTGTAATTTGTAGTATCAGATAGACTAATAAAAATTATGTATAAAGTATAAAGGACATGTAAAAGAAATATAAATGAAATGACATGATATATTTAAATTCAATTTTTATTGTAATTTGAAGGGAAAAAATCTATTAAATCTATTACAGCTGAGAAAGAACTGGGCTGTTGAAACAAGACTTCTAAGTTAAGCTAAAAAAAATTATGTTGAAGAAATGAAGAAAATAAAGTCACAACAAAAAAGGAAAAATGAAGATAAACCAACCAAGTTGTAAGTTTTGAAGAAAATATCCAATCATGATCAACATATTTACAATATATATCTAAGACGAAGAGAAAAACAATATCAAAAACTTGTTAATTTGAGCAGATAATGGCATTTCCGATGAGAGACACATACACAAAAATAAGTGATTCTTTGATTTGAGAACATAATAATACCCAAATGTATATCCATATAATAATTGATTAACTAATTATTATTATTACAATTGTTATTGCAAAAAAAATACCCTATTTAATGAATTTGTATAAGGAACTTTTAATTAATTATTGTATAAGATCAACATCAATATTTGTTCCTAGCTCGTTCAAGCTACCTATATACATACCTACCTAATACTACTACTGTGTAATAATATTGATTCAGATTCATCATCAAATCAAAAAAAAAACTACTATTCACATGCAGCAGTCATTCATAGACATTTTGTATACTCTACATTTGTCTTACGACTACCAGAATGGATTAATGCACGACTATACTCCACATTATCTTTATTCATGTAATAATAATAATAATTATAGTGTAACACAGCAACATCAATATACTATACTATACATAATATAATGTTATACACATATTATCTATATAATATACGTATAAAAATTCACACACAAAAAAAAAAAATGCTTTCGACATCTTAGGCAGTGCAGTGGAGATACACACTCAATATATATTATACAATAATATATATATAATATATCTAAATGACCACAAATAAGGAATTTAAAGAAAATGTCAGAGATCCTAATATGAATACTAAGAATAATAATCTAATACCACAAGAACTACACCAACATTATTCATCATTCTTGTTATATAAAATTGTGCAAAAAATTTCAATGATTACAATTTTGAAATGCACATACTACAATGCATTGATGAAGAAGGAAAAGATATTGAATAATAATAATAATAATATCAATGAGTACCACTCCACTCGTACATCGTATTTGTTACGAGTGCCGTCGTTGGACAAAACGTGTTCTGTTTTCTCTTATAACAAAAATAATCTCGCTCCCTGTTTTTTGCAATAGAAAAGTGAAAATTGAATAAAAATCGAAAGAAAAAAAAAAGATAAAAGAGTGTCAATAATAATAATAATTGTTAAATGTTTATATAATCAGTTTGTTGTGGTGTTTGTCTTTTATTTATTTATGTTTTGAAATAGCATATTATAAATTATAATATATATTATGATCTTAGTACGGCATAGTACTTTCATTTCACAGCTAAGGTGCTTAATTGTTAATTTGTGTATATATATAAGTCCAATGGTTTGTTTAAAAACAGTAATTTTAGTATCTTGAGAATACTTTTGCACACGGTTTAAAGTAACGGTCATTATTATAATTTATGATGGAATAGTTGTTTTAAACGTCAGAATGTTTATATAGGTAGAACCAAGTCTGAATGAATATAAGTATGTAGACTGCTCATCTTGAAATAAATTATCATGCGGTTCTTCCTCTCAGTCCGTCGTACCTCTGTTTACATTTTACATGGATGATTGATAGATATATTATGGAAAGAATTGGCAGGGTCAAAGACTTTTTCAATAGTGCATTCCATAATACCTACTTTCATTTAGACCAGGAGAAATAATTAAAGTAAAAGTTATGAGGTGTTAGCATGTCTAGCATAAATTATAAACTACCATCGTGAATCGTGATGCACACATATTATACATATTATGTATATTTAGTATTTCGTAAAGCATTCATTCAACTGAAATATGTAGCAAATATCATATATTATAATATTATGAAGAAGTTGTCACTTCCAAACTTTGGTTTACGAACCAACGTGAAGAGTAAAGAGCGATTGTAACTTTTTGTCTCTAATTTGCATTTACATGACGTGCTTTATATACAAAACATAATACTATAATATAAAAGGTAGATTGTATATTGTATGTATTGACTATGGACAATACAGTTAAGTACTGTTTCATCTCAGATGTTGTTTCTTTCACTCAGCTCTCATTGTTTTACATTTTACAACTTCCAACCACTTTTGAAAACACGAAGGGTGTACAATGTTATTTACACAGACTACAGAAATCATTCACTTCTTCACGAGATGTGGCCGTCATTCGTCATAATAATAATACTAACCGAGCAAGTTTAAAAAACTGTCGAAGAAAAAGCATTACAAACTACAAACAGACGAGAAAGGAAGCAAAAAAAAGTAAACTGTCTAATTTTTGTGCATTCAACATTCATTGTACAATGTACAGTAATCGTGGTTTTTCCTTTTGCATGCATATAGCGGAATGCTTAGCATGAGATTCGTTCGTCGTCCGTTGTCGATTTGATATTTCAATTTCAATTTTTAATGTATTTTTGCATTACTGATTTTATAGTTTATAGTCAATAGTATTTAATCAGTATTAAGTGTTATTTGTTATTTGATATAAACACAGTATACAAATAATTGTAATTTACAATTTACCCTCAGATTCTGATTTATTTTCCTCTTTATAGAGAGTAGAGAGACAAAGTGTTGATGGTCTCGAGAGTCGAAAATTGAGAAATTTGAAATTGATTGAGATAAAAAGTCAATGCTGTCATTAAAAAAGTAAGCGAGTATGTGGGCCAAGCTCCTCAACGACAGAGAAAAAGAGGAGACAGAAGTACTAAAATACCAAAGCTTAACAGTGTTTACCAACAATCAACGATGGCTTGAGCCTTGAGCTTTGAATATTGACTATATTGACTATGTATATTGACATACTCGTTTACATTTAAGCACAGTTAGCAAAGAGTAAAGAAAGGAGGAAGTAAAATCAATCACCATCCATCAGCTTCAAATGACTTTCCTTATTGCTTATTTTATTGGTGGAGTCATAGAATTTTGAACGAAACTGATGACTGACGTAGTTTACGCCTGTGCTTTGAGTTTTGGTTATTTAGAATTGATACATATTCAATGCTAATTGTAAGTATGTAAACAGTAGGTATTTTTTAGTCATAATATTGTGTAGTACTACAAACTATAGCACATTTCAATTAGAGGATTGAAATTTGAAAATGCTTTACAATTTACAGGACCAATGAATGAAATTAATTTTGATCCCTTTGATTGAATTTCGATTTTGATTTTTGATGCCTATACAAACTGCTAAAATGCAGGTATTTTGCCTACAATTCAGAGTCTACATTTTAGATTCTGGATTCGAGAATGGGGAAGAATGAGAGTAAGATGGAGAATTTTGCCTTGCATTTTCACTATCCACATCAACTGTGCCTACATTCTGCATTGTGAATGATGATGAGTATTTTTTATCTTTACACTTTACACGTTAAGATGTGAATGGTCAATTAGCATTTTTAGCGGTTGAACACGATGAACGGTCCTGACGTGTGACGTGTGTTATGTCCTAACTCCTAACAGAGGAATGAGTAAATCGTACTTAACTACATACTTACTTACACATATCACTTGTGCATTTGTTTGCATTCCTAATTTCAAATTTCAAAACTTCCTCTGTTCACTGTACCAATTTCAGAGATTGGAGTTTTCAGAATTTCATCCAAATCAGAATTGCTGTTACATGGAATGGAAACATAAATGATACATACAATAGCTGAAAGCTCAATAGTGAACAGTGATGAGGCTTGTTCTTGCCTCTTTTAGCATTTAGCTTTTACGGCATTTGTGTCGGCTGTCTAATACCAATACATTTTTTTTGCTCAAGTCTCAAGTTTACTCATGTATCATGTCTAGTCTTCAGTCTACAATCTACAATGTGTAACGCCACATAAGTATAGAGTATAGAGATATTTAATACTCAATACTGAATATGGTGTGCGGCTGAAGACTGTATTTTAGAAAATTATCAAACTATCCTTACAATTTATATCGTATTGTGTATTGTGTTTGATACATCTTTTACATTTTTACCATGAGTCAACTATTCATCTACAATTTATGTAAATGTATTTGGAGCACATTTTTTATGAAAATCCAAACCATCATAATACGGTATAAGATATAATAGGTTTCAGTACTCAACAAATAATTTGTACATGATACATGATACAAATCAAAGTGTCGATTGAAAAATTGTATTTGAACTATAATTATTCATAATTTGTATCCTGTAACAGATGTAACACGTAATGTATTGAGTATTGAGTATTGATTATTAATGTTATGAATATGCAAAGGACGTAATCAGTAATCAGTTTATAATAGGATGCTGTACATTGTACATTGTACACATGGTATTCTCACCTATTTTGTGTCAAAAATAGTTAAGCGAACATCCTACATCGTGTACCTTTTATTTCTGAATGTCATTGTCATCTTGAAAAGGAGGAAAGGCATAAAAAGGGGATAACTGATAACTGATAGCACATATCTACATTATGCATAGTATCTCTATTCTTGTGACTTTTTACACAGTACTCGACCATGTACCATCTTACAACTGACAACTAAGACATCATCTATAACCTACACTTTGTTCGCTATTCTCCATTCTCCATTCTCTATTCTCTATTCTCCATACTTACATGGGGATTGGAATTTCATGTAAACGTACTAATGACTTTGTCAAAAAGGAGAGGCTATTGTTAATTCGTCTGTAGATTGTGGATTGTAGATGCATAATGTACATATGCATACGTGTGTATGTATTATGTATAGAAATAAATATGCATACCTTATCTTAGCGGTGGTCGGTGGTCATTCATCAGACAAATGTCTGCGTACACATGTGTGTCGTTTGTCCATTGGTCTTTTCTCTGTACATTGGTAATTGGTATATATGGATTTTCGTCCTTTGTGTCTTGTATACATCGGCAATCGGCAGTGTACAATCTACTTATATTTTACATGTCTTTAGAAAAGATGGTACATATGATGCATGCTAATATCATCCCGTTTCCGCCTTCACACGTCGATTGGGTGCATGATGCATGATTTAACATACATAATAATATGATATGATGAGATTCAAGATTCAAGACTCAAGTACACTCATGTGTCTCCTACAGTTAAATTTTATGCATCTATTAAGTGTTAAGTGTAACTTGTAAATTAATTGAGTGTGTCCTTTCTGTGTTATTTTCAGCACTGTATTATGTATTACTATTACTATTACATTTATTATGTCATTATGTCATACTTTGGCTGCATTATCATATGTGCACATTGTACACATGTCTTTGGAATTTGGAATAAGGAATAAGCATAAACTAGCACATATTTCACACACATGGACATTATATAGAGGAAAAACACGAGTGATCTTGAATATTGAAGAACATGGTGCATAATAAGTTATAATAAGTAATTATTCCATATTCCAATTTCCATATTCGGCATTCGGTATTCGGGACAAGCTACTCCTTCTAGTACTTCCTACATCCCACAGTAGCGCGCATATAGATACAAATGCATAACGACAGACGATTGACTATGTACTTACAACTTACACAGCATAGACGATCCACGATCAGGAAATGAGTGCTAACATTATGACCCCAATTTTGTCAAATTTTCAAATAGGTCATCGGGATAAACCAGAAAAGATTGAGAAGCATAAAGAAAATAAGTCTAGTGTCTAATGTCAAGTGTGTGTCCAGTCTGAATATCATGTAGATTTTCATCTGAATGTCTGTATTCTGTGTTCTGTACTTTGTACTTTGTACACAGTATACATGGCTGCGTACTATATATTCATTTAAAACCTAAAACCTAAGGTGTTGTTCATGTTTCATGTTCAACATTCATAATTCATATTCATCGTGAAAACTAGATACTAGATACTAGATGTATTTCTACTACAACGTTGGAAGTTTGAAAGTTTGAAAGTTTAAATGATGGGAAATGGAGAGAAACAAGAAACAGTGTATTGAATTCCACTAAATCTTTGAGATTTCATACATAAGAAACAGTGCCCTGGTCTGGATTCTGGATTCTGGACTCTAGATTCTGAATGCTGGAGAGAAGACCCAAAAAAAGAAGCTTAAAGGTCATTGCCATTTCCCAGTTCCCATCTTCTCAATTCTCAACAACATGGAAGAGTGCGAGGATACGATATCCTTCTTTTGCATAATAACAAGCGGACAAGGACACTAGAATGCAACGTGTTGTATTATACATTTTACTCCATTGTGTTTTGTATTTTGTGCTATATGCTGTTTGCCTTACAGTTTATGTAGGTTGTATTGTTGTAGATTGTAGATTGTAGATAATACACCTTTTGTATCAATTGGTAATTCGTAGACGCCTTAGTTATGGAGTTATGGAGATGGACCAAATTCTTGTCCAAACTTTGACCCTTGGATCTTGGATCTTAAATCTTAGATGGACCATTGAAAGACACAAGTAGATCCATACATATGTCCTGTGTTTAGAATTGTATGTGTAATGTATATAGTCCACAGTCTGCAGTCAAGGATCTAAGATGTACAGTCTACAGTCTACAGAATAAATGTATTACATTTTACAAAGTGCATAAAATGTAGTCAAATGCCAAAGGAGAATCGTCTTTGCTACGAGTTTAGCTGCTCTCAAATGTCAAATATCAAATAATACTCTTTTAAATTAAATTTAGAAAATTGCACCTAAAAGCTTCATCATTTTGAAGTCAACGTACTGAAGAAAAAAAATTGTAGTGCTTAGATATTAGATGTGCACTTTGCTCTAAAGTCCCGAGTCCAGAGTCTTAAGTCTAAAGTCTAAAGTCTAGACTGTGGATCGTGGATTGTGGATCAAGGTCACAGTAGAAAATTAAGAGCTCTTGCTCTTTTGATTTTTTTGACTCAAATCTTGAACACAAAATTAATCATGCTCTGCAAAGAGCTTGAATTTGTAATTCAAATTCATATGACACAAGTCAAAAGGGATCAACTTTTTGTCTCCATTCTTCATAAATTAACATATGTAAACAATGGGACAACGTTACAAAGAGACACTCTCACTTCAACATTTTTATTGTAATTAAAAGGGAATTTGATGTTGAATTTAACACAAAAAATACAAGTTTCCGCACTGTGTTTCTGTTCTTTGTATGTTTACTTTTGTATTTTGCACCATCATGCTTCAAATATTTTGAATGTCTCATGTGTATAATCTCTAATTCACAAACTTTGGTATTTACTATATTTACACCCCAAGTTGCACGTTAAAAAGTGTAGTGGAAACGCAATGATACTTTAATTCCATTGTCAAAAATACAACATTGTATTTGTATTGACAATTGATGTATTATGTATCTAGATTCTAGAATCTAGACCATAGACCATTTTACGTCAAATCTTCAAGTCGTTTCACGTGTCTTATTTTATGCATTTGCTGTATACTCTATACTCTATACATTATGCATCTACAATCTACATAATGGAGGTTTCTTGGGAGAATAATTAAAGCAACTCTTTTTACTTGTAGAATGTAGAGTCAGCGTGGAAAACAGTTGTAAAGGAGAAAATGAAAGCTTCTTCATTCTTTTTCTATTTCACTCAAATTCTTCGTAATCAATAATCAACTATAGGCATAACATTTACAGTTTACAGTATTGCGGATTTCCTACGTAGACGAAAACAAAAACATTCATACATCCCAAAATGAATTGTATATTGTACGCATATTTTCAGTATTTATTCCTTTCTTCAAAAATTGAACCATATGTCAATTAAAAGTAAAAACAACTTTATATGTTTAAATTAAAATAAAAAGAGTCCTTTCCATTAATTTATTGTTCGATGTTCGGTAGAATGTTGAATTTGTTTATAAATTACTCGAGTCTTGAGTCTCGAGAAAGAAACTTAATTTTTACATTCAAGTACTGACTACTGACTACTTACATACATTACAAATCAGAAGAAAGTGAAAATAATCCGATCGAGTGCATTTCATTCCTTCTCAAGTTCACTGTCAAACCTATTTAATGTATTTAATGTTTTTAATGTCTAGAGTCTAGAACCTAAACTATGGACTTTGGAGTACCTGCATCATGCAGTAGAAATAATTGATCATGAAAATTGGAAACAACAATCAACAGTCAACAAGACTCGAACAAGAATCAAGAATGGGAACAAAAAATGATAATGTAGTCAATAACCAGTAAAATCGGTCATTTGATTTGAATTTGAATTTTCAATGCAGATTCGTCTCATTTTTATATTTTTAATGTTCAGGCTTACAAGTTACAACTCAAAACATTAGAAACAGACAATACGACTGTCCGTCTCGTCTCTCGTCCAAAATAAATCAGTCACAAGGAAGCAGTAAGGCACAAGGTACAAGGCACATTTCCTGCCTCAATAAATTCCTGTTTTTTAGATATTCTCTACATTATTTTCACGACAATTCACTCTTCTTTCTTCACTCTGCTTTGTAGCCTGATGTTTTTGCAGAAGAAATATTATACTCGATACGTCAAACGTTAAACACCTTTCACTGAAAAATGTGAATCAAAAAAGTTGTTGGGACTTGATTAATTTTCATCCCATCTCATTCCATAGCTTGCATATTGCAGCTTTATGGTCAGTTTCATTTTCTTTTATTCATGCTCAAAGCTCAAAACTCAAAACTCAAAAGCGAAATTAAATGGAAGCTTTCAGGGATTGTAGATTATATTATAACGATATAATAACCTGTGAGAGACGTAGACGTTCTCAACATTTTTTGCCTTAGTCACATCCTTTCCTTCACAATTTTTATTTATGCAAATACCAAGAATCAAGACACTAGACACTAGACACAAGATAACACCAGATGCACGAATGTAAAAAGTAAAAAGTAAAAATGTATACTGTGTACTGTGAGCTTATGGTTTCATGTTTTATGGTGATGCAGAATGCAGGTAGAAGACAGACTTTCCATATTTAATCATATTAAAATTGTGCGTGGCTAATACTTTTTGATCCGGCAAATAATGATGTGCAACGTAAATTTTAAATTGTAAGTAGCAAGTATAGCGAGATGAATAATAATAAAATAATGCGTCAATATTGTTCTTGGATCTGCACTGTGTACTGTATATTGTTGTGTGAGATATAGATGATACGTGAGACATGAGATGCAAGATACAAGATATACGTTGCATTGCATGCATAGAAAATTTGTGGAAAAGAATTTTATGATTATAGTTTTTCGGCTGCATGTGTTGGCTGTTGACATTAAAATAAGGTCAGCCCGAAAGCATTATTAGTAAGATGTTCAAGGAGTGTAGATTGTAGAGTGTAATAAAATAATGAGTGCCTCTCGGTATTTTTTGTTCAATATTCAATATGTTCACAATATACAATATACAAAACGTATAAAACACACAGTGGGGATTTAGAAAATGGAAGCTAAAAAATGTCTTCTGTCTGCTGTTTGTTGACTGAGAGGCTGAAGACGCTGAAAAAGAAGAAGAGACGATTAAGATGGGATATTTGGTATAATTTAAAAATTATTGTTTATTTACCATAATATTGTGAGTTGTGCGTGGGTTTCAAGTAGCATATTAGTATTATTATTTCTTATATGTATCATGTATGGTGTATGCAGTGTGCAGTATGCAGTATGTATATATTATCTATGCATGAGACATGAATCAAACACCGTAATGATGGTTTTTATTGCCTTTCCTCTACTTTATTGTTGTTCACGGGATACACAAGACACAAGTACATACACAATACACAATACACAACAAATATGATGTGCATTCTCAGTTGTAGATACTAGATACACATGCATATTAAGCTACATTATTGACATGTACAGATCATAGTATAATTATATTGGTAAATCATATTATGGTTATTGGGAATTGGGAAAATAGAAAATAGAGCTGATGATTTTTTCACCATCTTGAATCTTCACATGTACAACGTACAATGTACAATGTACATACAATATAGCCTAAACAACTGAAGATGGACGGTGAAAAATCAACTTGTAGGTAATTTCAAATCCCAATAAATAACCGTGATCAGTTTATTCCATTTAGTCACGAACATGTACCATTATCATTAATATTTTTCATGTTATTCTACGCTATGTTATCCATTGTCCATCGACCATCGATCTTGATCTCGTTTGATACTTGATACACTTTTAAATTTTAAAGGCAAAGTAACAGTTAACAGGTGTTTTCCTGATTTCTGATATTTTAAGGCCCAAATTTTCCAATTTTTTTCGATTCCATATTCCATAAGTTTAAAAATAGTAATGTGGTCTCATATCTCGGTTATCACAGTGTTTATTGATACAATATCGAATATCGGTCAAAAAAATATTGGTTTGATAATAATTCCTAACTTGCCACTAAACACTGCAAAGTACAAAATCTGTTACTGATAGAATTTAAAAACACAGAGGAACGAGGAACTATCTCTTAAATTGTCAATCTTTGATCTTTGATGCAGATGATTATACATTATACTTCTGCATCTTCTCTCTTCCTTCTTGAGTCTTGCGTCATGTTTTCTGTATCTATATTATCGAGTATCTCTGAGTTGCGGATTGCGGAGGGTTGCGAGCTTAGAGTTTCGAGTTTGCGGAAAATGTAAAAAATACAAAATACAGAAAACAAAAACCAGTTTGACAAAGTCTAGAGTCTAGAGTCTCAATCTATTCTCTTTACTCAGCTGTCTACTGTCTATTCTACCTTTTCCTTTCAGATTTCAAACGTACAACGTACAAGATATGAAGATTCATTTGTGTACTCAAATATTACATACTCGGTGAATCGTCCATATTCCGTATTCCGTAGTAGCGTGTAATGTTGGCGTTGGTGTTACTGATAACTGTTAACCTGAAGCATTAAAGGTATCAAATCATCTTTGTCCATTGTACACTGTACCATGTACCAAGCCGACGTATCAGTGATCAGTGCAAATCACGATCATCTTTTTATGTATCAAAATTTTTCCTTACATGATAATTATTTTCAGTTTTACTTCAAACATCAATTTGTCATTCGTCATGTACTATGAATTATGAATTATGATATTTTTATACGGCAAATGCTAAATCCATATCGGCATTTTTTACAAAATAATATGTACAAAGAAAAAACTTAATCATCTGAATATAAATAATGTTACATATTACATGTGCTATCAGCTATCATGTTGTCATCAAATTGTTTTAAAAAATATAAATGTGCAGCAAGCCACAGAATAGAGAACGTAAGTAGCTTAGAGTGCAGACTAAACTTTAGTCTTTAGTCACTAAAGAGAAGGACGACATTTATGGTTTGCTTGCACTTTTGAAATTAATACTTTGGGAACATGAAAAAAATGGGAAGGTATTTGCAATGAATTTTTGCATAATATGTAGGTACATATCATAATTATCATCTGCTTGAAGTTTGAAGTTTAAACAGCGGATTTGTGAATGAAAGTAAATGACAAAGATGTATGATGCACGCTTGTAGAACGTAGAATGTAAGTCACCATGTTATTTTCGTCGCTTATACAAGATAATAAGTTACCAGGATAAATACTAAACATAAAAGGAACTGACAACTGACGCTAAGCTGTTGCTAGTTGTTATTGTCGTGTACCGTGTATACATTTTCTGTAAACAAAAAACTGAGCAAAAAGAAATCAACCATAAACCATGTTTTAAACTCGTAATGACAATTGTAATTGGAATGTCCAAAGGTGTGTGCAAAGCTTTGAAAAGTACAAATCACAAAGAAAAATGAAGACGAAAATTACTTTAAGCAGATGAGACAGGACTAAAGTATTTACATGCATAATTTGCAAGTTTTTAACTGTGATGGACTCATGAGACATTCGAGACTCGAGACACACGAGACGAGGATTGAAAATTAAAATTAATGGAATGGATAATATGCCGAGAAAAATCATGTGCTAAAATGCTCATTTCTCCTTCCTTAAAGCGTTCATGATTCATTATTCTTGGTTATGATTCTCGCTTTGCCACAGTACAAATTGGACATTAGACGAAGATTGGATTGGATTGGATTTTGGATTGGCGAGGAGTGAGAGGGACGGAGACCGTTTTTAATTCACAAGTTTATAACTTTTGATAAGCATCGTACATATGTCGTATTTCAGGAGAAAAAGAAACGTGTAAAATTCCAAAATTCGTTTTGCCTTTTGTCTCTTATGAATTCCAAATTAGCAAAGGTTTTAGCGATAAAGTCTGCTCCCTATAGCATCTAGTGTCTAGTTGTCTAGTATCTAGTGATGTGTTGTTGACGGGAACTTAGAGTATATATAAACATAGAGACGAAATGGTCTTTGGAAATCAAAAATGTCAATGAAAAAATCTCCTAAGACCGCCTCCATTGTCAAGACTTGTTACGGATAAGAAAGTACATGATTCCCCTATCA
>JAQGBH010001560.1:0-31299 GCA_034698265.1 Sminthurinus aureus | reverse complement strand
TCAACTTTTGAATTCTCCATACAAATAAATGGAGAGCGCGAAAGTTGAGGCGAACTTTCTAAAAAAATAGACAGTATACTATATACGATATAGGATGTCTGGTGTACAATATATAATATATCGCATGTAAAGGAATTTAAAGGTAAAGTAAGGTAAAAAAAACAAAATGAAAGGGAGAAGCGGTTCTAGATTCTAGGATAAGGAACGAGGAAACGGTAGAAACAGTAAATCCCTGGGATTTCCTCTTATTCCTCATAAGAATTTCTTACCCTTTTCCATTTTCCCTTTTCATTCTCCATCTCCAATTCCATCTCATCCTTTTCCTTTCCTTTTCCGTTTACTTCCACTTTTCCCTTTCTCTGTACATCTATGGAATCTAGAATCCAGGATCTAGAATCTAGAATCTAGAATACAGCCAGTAGACTTGAAATCAAAACGAAACTAAAATAAACTAAACCACAGCAGAACCAGATCTAGAAGAAGACCAGACCTAACCACATTGTCTGTCAACATGAATTTAGTTTGCACATGGGAAAAAAGTCAGGCGGAAAAAATAACAAAGTACATAGAGGCAGGCATAGAGCACGGAGCATGGAGGATAGAAAAAAGAAAATGGAGAAAAACTTGGGGAAAAAACTGAATGAATGTAAAACTGCGAGAAGAGGAGAAATGAGAAAAGAAAGAAAGGAAACCGCAGACTAATCGACGATAAGAAATCATTCTCGTTTGAGACTTCTCCCTTCTCCGTTGTAGTTGTGAGTACAGAGTGCAGAGTGCAGAGTACAGAGTGCAGAATAAAGAATGTAGAATGTCGAATATAGGCCGATCTCAGCCTTCAGACTCCGGTCTTTAATCATATGGGTGATCTTTTCAGACTTTCTCTGTTTTCAGTTTTCAGACTGGGTTAAAAGTTGAGTGGAAGCCTTTTCCTTTCTCTCTCCTCTTCCCTCTTCTTTTTTGCTCCTCGTTCCAGTTACACTAACCTAAAAGAAAACACGGTATTTCATCTGCAGTTGTATGTATGTTTTATGTGTACACTGTACAATGTACATAGTTTCTAATGACATGGAATCAAGTTAGAGTGTTCAGCGTACAGTGTACAGTGTACACAAAGCGAGAAAATTTGGCGGAAGAACCCGGCCAAACGAAGACCTTTTTCTCTCTCTCTCTCTCATTCTCGCGCTCTCTCTTTCTCTCTCGCCATTACATCATACATTATGTGCAGTAGATGGGTGAGAATACATCGATTTTTCTTCATCGAGCATCGAGCATCGAGCCCTTTTATTGCATTTTCATTCCGTTTCCCCTTATTTGGTCTGGCTCTGCTTGTCTTGTCTACCAACTAGAAACTAGAAACTAGAAACTAGAAAATGCGAACTGCCAACTTGAACCTTCAGTCAGTCAACTTGCCTCACTTTCCCTCGTCTGCCCTGCCCAAAAAGTTTTTATTCTTCGTCTTCCTCACATTTCTCGTCTTTTCATCTTCATCCTCATTCCATACAAATGGAAACGGATGCATAGTGTATAGCATGTAAATATATTATACATGTAACTGTAAATGTTTGTAGTTGACGGGCTGCATGATTCACCGTTGCATTCACTCAATTTGAATTGCAAATGGTTGAGTCTAGATTTCCACATTCTAGATTCTAAATTTCAGACTCCAGACTTTGCACATTGCACAAATAAATGGGGAAATGTTTGCACATCTTTTTCATATCTTTATACTTGCATTTCATCCTTTTGAGTCTCGAGACTCGAGTTTCCAATTTCCAATTTCGAATGTCAATATCTTTATTTAAAATCAAATCTCAACTTTGATTCTCAATGTTTCTCAATGTACCAGGTGATTTTTTTTCACTTATTTCTTGTTTCACAGTTCCCAATGTGAAATAAAAATATTTTCTAAGTTTTTGCTAGTAGGAAGTAAAATGCATTTGCAATCTACACAAAAGAAACACAAACAGAGACAATTTCTCACCGTCGTTACTTTTCCTTATTATAAATTCAACCTGGAAACAAATGCCCAATTTGCATAAAACTGAATTAAAGAGAAGATGACGCATAAAGGGAAAGACCTACACATGACATGTGTAATGTGTAGCTTGGTTCATATGCAAATCTAATACTGCTAAAAATGACACTGAACAACTAAAAACTGAATATTATGTATCGTGTTGAATATGTTATTTGCATAATTTTGGAGGAGCTCCTTTGCATTGCCTGTCTTCAAACTACCAAACTTCCAAATACCAAACTTACAGAGTACAGATTCATGATGCATTATTTCTTGTTCTATTCTATAAACTGTACATGCGTCATACATACTTATTAGAAATTCCATAGTTTCTTTTCCTAAAACATTCTAAGTTTGGACTTTACAAGAGTTTCTTTTCTAGATTCTAGACTTGAGACTTGGGGCCAGAGACTTGAGACTGTTCACAAACATATCGAAATTAAATCCTCGGATCCGCGCTGGCAAGCAGGAATTCAACTCTTTGACTGAGATTTCATGTGTACACTGTACAGTGTACACTTTACATGTATAGATATGTCTTACAGAGTGTAGCTTGTAGCTTGAAGAATGAGAAATAACATGGTATGAACATTGAACATTTTGTATACATCATACATTCATGTGTGTGCTAATTACAATTTCCTAGTCACACACCACACACTTTAGAGGACATAAACTGAACATTGCACATTGTATATTTTCTCGTCATCCTGAGATCTGAGAAACTGCAACACGTTACACTCAGCACATAAAGTAAATATGTGTAGTCAGTAGTCAGAATGTAGACTTGTACAGATATATGTATGCGTTGAACATTGAACATGCTCTCGTGTATGAGTGTGCCGGGTGATAAGACTTTCAAGATTAGTTTGTGTGTTCACGTCTATATGTATAGTCGAATAATACATGTATATGGATGTGAAGAAAGTAGAAATGGAGGACAGAAAAAGTGATGGTGCTTCTGAAAGTGGAGAGTAGAATCCACAATCCACAATGCCCAATGCACATATAACATACAGAATAGAGTATAGAGTACAGTGTTTGGTGAAAGTGTGAAAACTCGACAAAATTTTTGTGACAGGACAAGAAAAGTACACAGAGCTGCTAGCTGGAACCTAGAACCTAGGACAGGCGAAGACTAGAGAAATATCTATGTAGAATGTAGAATCTAGAATGTACAAGTAGAGAAAGAGCGGACAGACGACAAGAAGAATTAAGAAGGAAATAATACGTTTCTGAAAACTTGAGCAAACCAAACGGACAAGCCCGTCTAATACATATTACACATTGTATACATGTATAATTTTATATATCTGTTGTTTGTATTCTGTGTATCTGTAGAAAGCAGGGGACAAAAGATATATGTGAGAATAAGTAGAGCAACGTTCACAGTCCACAGTCGTGGAGAATGAGAAGAATAAGTGGTATTTGAGACGGAGAAAAGCGGAATTGGTGTACCCTTCAAACACACACACACACACAAACACATATGAAAAACGTTGGAAAACTAGACGAGAAAACTGAGCAAAGTGTAACTAAATCACTTCTCTCCCATCCTATTCTATATTCTATCCTAAAGTTTCAAGTTAGTTCATTGCTAACTGTTTACTGATTTGAATTCAAATTCAAAAGTAGCGGACAATCCAAAATACCCTTAATCTTCCTTTGTTGCCTGTTGTCTGTGCAAATAATCATACATGTCTAAAAATCATATTATTTATTTTTGTTGTACTTGTGTTTATAATTAATAATGGAAAGTGCGTATCAAGTATAAAGTAACATAATGTAAATCTGTGTAAAGTCTTTAACGTTCAAACTCCAAACACGCCTTTTTCATATACACATGCAAAAGAGAAACGAAAAGTGTTAGAAAGTTTTCCTTTCTCTTTTACTGATATTTCTTATTTATGATATGCTTCCATTGCATTTGTGATTGCTGGCGTTAAAGTACTAGAGAAATTCTGCAGTCTGTGTATATTATCATAGTAATCTAGATTGAAATTTAAAAAATTACTGAAGTAGAAATATGTTGTATGCTCATTAATTGGATGATATTGACAATGAGTTTTATTTTGAATAAACGACACAGCATATGATACAACTTGTAAAGTTTGACATATTTTTTTCATATATATTCGTTTAATTTATTGAGGTACACACTATAGATAAGCATAATAACTTATTATGTTACACGTTTTTGTTTTGAAAACTTACTATAGCTGTTAGAATGAATTCAAACAGCTATCAGTTTATGCACTTTTAAATATTTACAACATTCGGTTTTCGGTTTTTTTTTTTACTTTTTACTCCATCACGTCGTTACATCGGGGATTTGAAACAGTAACCGTGATTAGTAATTACACTGACTCTTGAATATCAAAGTACAATAAAACTGTTTTTATTTAAAATCAAAAGCTGATGCGTTCTTTTGACTTTTCTTCTAAATACAACTTATACTCAAACACAAAAAATTGTTTTCTGTAAATTCTGAACGTTTTTTTTAACATTTTTCCACTGTATGTTTTGAATAATAATTTGTATTATACTTTACATGTACCTACTTACTTGTATTTGAAATTCACATAGGGTATGAATATTTGTATTTTTAAATCAATAACTATGCATATTACATATTACAACTGCGAAACATAAAATAGTATACTAATATTACGTATTATATTTTACATAAACATTGAAAACACAAAAAAATATCGCAGATTGCTTCACTTTCTTCCCTCATTCCCTATACTCTTTTTCATTATTCATAATATTAAGTTTTAGATAGGTTTTTATTTATTTTTAAAATTCTAATCGCCATTTCACAACCCCCTCAAAAATTGACTCTTTCTCAGTTTTCTTGTTATTTTTGACTGAGGTCTTAATCTAATGACGAGTTATTGTTGTGTAAGATTTTTCATTGCTTTTTCTCTTTTTACTTTGAAGACATTTTCTTTGGTCAACTAATGTTTTCTAATTTCAAACTAATAATTCTTGCATAAAACTAGAAAAATGACGCACTATTTTATATTTTGTGATAAACAATAAACACACCATGTACTCCTAACTTGAAGCAAAGCATGTGTGAATAATATTTTGACAGTCACTGTAAAATAATAAATACGAATTTTTTTCTCACATATCTAAATATCCGTAAAAATCCTAAATTCTTTCTATCGTAAGAATCTACAAAATCAAATTGTAAGTACACAAAGACCGACTATAAGCTGGTGAAAAAAAAGGAAAGAATTAAACTACCGGAGAGAAAAAATACAAATAAATTAAACTCTATAGCAGTTGACCATTTTATGTAGAACTGGATAGAGTTGGCGTCAAAAAGAAGCAAATAAACTATCAGAGCTTTTCAGTCTGAACGCCAAAAATTTACATTTTTCCTTCAACACTTCATGCGTCAATTGAGACTTGAGACACTTAGTCTCAAGTGTCTCATTTTCTTGCATATTACGTATTATCTACTATAATATTATAAAAATGTCTTTGACCATTTTGATGACTTTTCCTTTTTTCCCCTCTAATTTACATGTTTTTTTTAACATGTGTGTATTATGTCTAGCATAATATGATATAATATAATATAATTAATACGCACAAAATATACATGTATATGTATTGATAATAACAATACTTATTACTATTTAATTTTGATTTTAGAGTAGGTTTTTTTCTACTCTCGTTCACTCCCAAAAAACGTGTCTACATCCCGATGTTACTTCCCTTGTTTTACCTTTTAAAAATTAAAAATCATATACTGGAATATTCAGGTATCAGTTTTTAAATCCAAGTCTTTATACCATTCATCTGATATATTATGATATATATTAAGTGAGATATATGTTGCGTGTTTTACAATACACAATACATTCTCCGTATGAGAATGAAACCTATATTATATACATATTATAGAGCATACACTATATGCATAATGTTATAATACAAGTATACTTACAAGTATTGTGTAATCGTAAATAGCTACAGTATTATAACGAAGACTATAATCAACCTATTGTTTTTATTAGTATGTTATGTACACATATACATACCAGATTTTACGCGTTAAAACTGTAAATGATACTCCAGTACTCATTATCTTTACGATTTACAAGGTCAGAGTAGTCATTTTAACTGTTCAATAATACACAGTAACCTAATATACATACGTATAGGATTTAGGATTACAATAATAATAACTATTAAAAGTATAAGTACATAATGTACTATGTACATAAAAACTTTTGGACTTAACGTACATAGGTACACATTACAATAATATGAAAACAAAAGCTCCAAAAAACGCCAATAACTGAAAAAATACTAAAACACACTGATTTTTGTATTCTCTATCTTCTATCTATTTGATACGTATGGTACAAAAATCAAAAACATTATATATTTTGGTGTTATGCACTCTCAGAAATAGAAAAATCAAAATCAACAAATGATTTTTGAAATTTTAACTAGAAACTCACAACAAAATAATCAACCAATCTTCTCTATATTCTCCTTTCTTCATAACAAGCTAATTTCTAAGTTTTCGTAAAATTATAATATACAATATTATACACGTGGAAAATGCGCAACTCTCAGAGCTTTAAAAACCGAAAAACGAAAAACAGCACCTAAAAAACTAAATACAAACGTTTATTTTTTTACTCCGTTACATGTATGATTCGTCAATTTTATTTCCTTTCACCGTTATTCTAAATTCTAAATTATTTTATCTGATATTTTCTTATGCTTCGACTTTCTCTGTACCGTCACATTTTCAACATCTTTTCATTCTGATTTTTATTTTTTTAGTGACTATGTTGTAGTCAAAAATCCTATTGTAAATCAATAGTTCAAATTGGAACGTATTCCACTATATTATACTAACACAGTAAAACTTTTGTGCATTTTTGCGAATTAAATTACAACTGACAATGCCTTATATCAATTTCCTCCCTTTATAACATAACCAATAATATAATTTCAATTTATCATTCTTCCATCTCATAATAACGTCTTTATACTTTATTTTTTGTAGTTTTGTTTTACTAATTATCTTTCACTATATATTCACTATGAAGCAAAATTTTTGGCTTCTGACATCAGATACACATATTATTATATATTATTATGTTCTATAGCCACTGCGTAGAATACAATTGTTTTGGGTAATTCTTTACATAAACATTGTTTTAAAACTTTGACTTTAAAAATATACCGAACGTATAGCTTTTAATAATACCTAAAATTGTACATAACTAGGTATATGTAGTTTACATTTTTTATTTTCTCTTTTGTTTCTGACTTGTTTTTCATCATAACAATTAAGTTTTCAAAAATATGTAGTCTAGAAACTTTATCAATCCAATGATAAAATTTTGATACACAATTTTTGTTCAAGTGTGATTAGTGATTACTTAGTGATTACGATAATATTATCCATGTTTTCTTTGTAGGAACGAACACCAATAATTTGTAATTTTCAAAAAAAAAAGAAAGAACGATTCATGTTTACATCCAAATTACAAAGATTCTTCAGTTCTTATAGAGGTTTTTTTTGTATTTTGGATTAATATGTCTGAATTCTGTGTAAAAACAATACCCTAAGAATATTTGTAACAAGTAGTTTTGATTGTAATATGTAGATGTATTATTTAATGGAGTTGTATTTTTAAGCTTTCTATTATTGCTATTATAAATAAATTATCTGTAACTACAAAAATTTTTGGTAAAAACACTTGGTATTAAGACTTTTTTCCCTATTAACTTAATCTCAATATATATTATTTATTTATTTCTGCTTTCATTTTTTCTGTCATTTTTCTACTTCTGATGATGATAAGAATATAGATAATAGACATGTTGTATTCTAGAATACATAATATCTGATGAAAATGATGTATTATGTTTATATAACAGTATGTAAATGTTTGTCTCAAAAATGTTTGTGTTTTTTTTTGTAGAATATTCGAATTTCGCTTTTGACTCTTTCGACAGCTTGACAGAAAAATGTAGTTGTTGATTTGTAATGTTTTTAGATTATATATATATACATGAATTATTTTCTTCAATTCCTTTATATAAATATTAGACATGATAATACTAACACATTCAATATCGTACATAGTAAATACACAAATTTATCTTACATTAATGCTGAATTTCACTGATGTATTGTAAACGATAAGTGATGCTGAAAAGTAAGTTCTTGTGGCTGCTTTATATAGCTTTCTGCTCTCTTTCCTCTGTCTTTGCATGATGTAGGTATAGTTGATATAAAGTATTTATGCAGAAGTATAATGTGATGATATTACAGAGTTATTCGTAGTTGTATAGAATATTTATAAACTTTGACATTTTTCTCTGATTTCTCAATCTGGCCTTTTTGATTCTTGACTCTTTAACTTACACGAGTTGAACGTTGAACGATAAAAATCTGAATACAATAACAAAATAGAATATTTAAAACATCAGTTCCATCGTCTCGTATCTCATTTTCTAATAATAATAATTGTTGTTGTTGTAATTTATAAGTAATGTTTGAGATGGAGGTTGGAATCTTACAAATTATTTTGATTTTTTTTTAATTGTTGTTAATTTTGTTGATTTGTTCACGAAAACACGATTTGTGGTTGGTCATGATCTCCACACTCGCCATGGGCAAGACGATGCATAGCCATTTCACAAATACCATAATAATGCACAAATGCAGCAGCAATGACCAACACGTGGAATAGTTGATGGCTATGGAACCTGCAAAGGTACAAAATCAAAAAACACAAATGATTATAGATACATAAAAAAAGTAAAATGAATACAGACGAATAAAATTTGAATGTTTTATCCTGTTTCATATGAATAACTATATATACACCAATCGTTAAATGAATACTATTCAGAGTGTCTATATATAAACACTGAATCTCTTATGTCTCTCAACTAATTTTTACATTTCAACATAATATATACTATGATGTATTTAAAGATTTTTGTCTCACCAAATATCACATTTTCCAGGGAACCATCTTTCAGGTATTCTGCTTGCGTACACCAAAGCTCCTAATATGTAGAGAACGCCCATGAGAATTAACCATCCAAGAGATGCTCTTGAAATCGCATGCACCCAGCCTTTGGCAACAGCATAATGGACAGCTGGAATAACGCCACTTAACCCAAAGCCCGCAAAAAGACCTACAGAGAATTGAACCAAATTTATTATACTGTCATTCCTAAAAGTTGAACAACTTTGTACATAATAATAAATAATATATTATTATCAAAGTATTACACAAACTTTAGAGTATATTATAACCAGTAAAATTAATTTTTGGAAATGTAGCTTGAATGAATGATAGAGAGAAAGATAGAGAAACATTTATATCTGTAATCTACATAGATGAATATAGTATACCTGCACGAAGTGGTCTAAATCGGGGTTCTCCAAATTTATCCCACAGGGATACGACAATGGAAGTTACTCCAAGCACAAAAGTAACACTCATGTACGTGAATTTGATTGCTTTTTCACAATAGAAGCCGTAGTAGAGCCAGGGAAAGAATGAGCCCATAATTAGCATTGCAATTCCAACATAATCCAATCTTTAAAGAAAAAATACAAACCAAGAAAATATTAATATTCAAAGTTTTTATACTCACATTAGATTAACAAAGATTGCTATTTGTATTATTGTAATGTTGTGATTATTCTTACTTGCTAAATAATTTTCCAACAAATTCCGAGTGACAATGAAGCGTATGAAAGGCTGAGGATAGGAAGAGACAAAGGATAGCGCCTACAAAAAATACTGCAAAGACCAGCTTCTCTTGAATTTCGATTTCGACACTTGGTCGGCTGAAATAGTATAATATATTTATTAGAATTTTTAAATTTCATACCAAGTGATTATTTTTGGATATTTTATACAATTGAAAAATGTTACTACTTTTTCTAAAATAAAAAAAATAAATATTTACCTTAAGAAATAGACGGCTACACCTAGAAATGCTAGGCAACCTAATAGATGTGTCCAAATATTTCCTGAAAGAACAAATATGCAAAAAAAATATATTATAGCATTATGTAGAATAAGATTGTAAATGAGATCAACATTTTTTTTATGCTTATGAAATAATACTCATAATATAGAAAACAGAAAACACATGACGAAACAAAGGGTATAATTATTTTTGCCATATACCTGTTTCTGTATGAATTCGAAAAATACTTTTTAAACATTCAGCTACGGAAGGTAAAGGTGGCCGATGACCAGCTATAAGAAAATCATTATCTTGAAGCCACCTTGGTAATGCTTTAAAATGACAACAGTTCCAACCAGCAGCCCAAACTTTTCGAGCAAATTCTTCTACTTGTTCTGTGGCAGCGGTTAATTGTGGTATACAGAAATCATATTCGTCTAAGTCTTCTTCACGATTAAGAAGTTCAGGATCAACATAAAAATTCTCATGTTCTTCTAATGGATCTAGTGGAGTGGCTGGCAAAGTTAGCCCACCGCCTTCTTCATGTAAATCATCATCTAGCGAATCGTTAAATAATTCTGGAATTCCAGGAAACGATCTTAAGTCTAAATCCTCTAATTTTCCCAGAGCTGTACTTAATTTACTTGAACTAGCATCTGATTGATCTCCGTGGCTGTAAATATGAAGAAAAAATCATAAAATTATTCATTTTATTATTTTTTGAATTGAATAAAAATTCAAATACTGATGTGAGTATAGAGCATATATACAATTGTAAGTTGATAAAAAAACAATACCTATCAACTCTTCGCGTAGTGAAAAAGTCATTGTGCGAAAATCCATCGTGAGTATTAATAATAAGTTTATGTCTTCTACGAGCTCCTCCATCTGCCCCATTAATCTCAGATTCTAAATAACCGTCCATGCTGATTCCCTTTAACGATTATCACGATTGTTTAATCTCGTTGAACAGGGAAACACAAGGCGTGTGCTTCCCTTTGATCTCTCTAAAGAAGGTAAACGTTCTTCCCTCTATTTTTCGCTTTCAAGTCCACAATCAGCCCCACGAAATCGTCAACTAAAACAAAAGCAAAAAAAATTCTTTAATTAAACAATTCCACCAGTGTATTGTTTATTATCAATTATCAGTGCAATGGAAAAAAAATTGATTAGATAAAAATTCTATCAAATTATATGTAAACTCTAGTATCCATGATCCAACTTTCATACCCTGTGTAAGTTAGGTATCAATTCATGTATGAACATTTAATATTTATTATTTATACAACATAGTACATCTTTTTATCTATCTAATAAACATTACATCGTTATTATTATCTCATTCCTTTTCTGCTCAGAATAGAAAAATATTATTAATTATTATTAGTCCTGTGAAAAGGCTAATTTGTATTTACTTTCAATGAGCAAATCAAAAATATGATATCTACTACTATGATTTGACAATAACATTATGATATTCTACACATTTGAAACGTGAAATGTTCTACGAAAATTCAAGTTCCCAATTTTAACTAAATATATTAAATTAACGGCTGTCCAGTATGCATCAATCGACCATACATAGAGCATAGCACATATTAACTATTATCTGTTACACACCATATTATATTTCATTCATGGAACGTGGAACACAACATTTTATATTATAGTGAAGGTCTCATGGAATACTATTGTAACATTGTTCATTTTATGCACCGATCACCCATCAGTTCCTCATCCATCCATTAGTTGTCTACTACAGAACAAGACAACACAAGTTCTTAATCCTTAATTTCAAACTTCTCATTCTCTGCACTGGCCCTTTGCTTAAGCATGTGCATCAAGTATCAACTATCAACACACCTGCGTCTTTTACATTACAATTTATAAAATGTATGTGTACGTATGTAATGTGTATATCAAAGGGTACTGCATTTTATAGGACATAGCAGTTATTGGAAATCGATTTTAGTCTAGTCGTACTACAAGACAAATATCTTTATTGTACTCTGTACTCTATAATCTGTGTACACTGTACACACATAACTAGAGCCACCGAACAGTTTAAGGCTGGTACTGTATTTATTCTTCTATAGACGCTTCCGAACGATTCAAACAGTTAGGTAGTTCCCAGTGCAGTGCCAACTATGTATAAATACACGCGCTATACTTTATACTCTATTTTCATGCTGATAAATTAATATACATGCTGTATAACCTATAAGCAATGACAAAACCAAACCAGACGAAAAGAATAATACTTATCGGCAAATTTTTTGCATTTACACGAACCTGAATAAAAACGGCGGTCAATAAAATACAGACGAACAATCAAAAGAACACGAGACCTAAAATCTAAAATCATACATACATGTGGTAATATGTGCAAATGTTCTTTTCAGCTACCAAAAGACGATGGAATTCCTCCAGTATTCTGTGAACTTTCTATTTTCTTTCTACACTGTATATTGTATAACAAGTCTATTATTCAAGCAAAACGTCCACGATTTACCATTCGATTCCAATAAAAAATAAATATGAAAGTGGATAATGAAAATGTAAAACGTTGCTTAAAAATTTATATGGGCGTACTTTAGGAACAAACTGCGCTTGAGTCAAGAGTCAAGTATAATAATATAATATTAATGGCATAAATAGTTTATTATGTTTGGATATGCCAGTACACAACACACAAAATTATTTACAAGTTCTATCTACTATCTATATGTACTCCAAGTACTTTATTGACAACCACACGATCAATTTCTGTCAATCTCAACTTTCAATCATTTATAAATCCGAATCCACTTAAATTTTAAAATTTGGCTCAGTAGTACATGCATAGCAGAAGACAACGTAGTGCCTCAAACATACAGAAGTGGAAACAATATTATATTATACAATATTATGAGATGAAAAAATTTAAACATGTTTTTGAATACTCGATACTGTATATTCATTATACAGAGTTATACTCATGTATCTGATATACAATATACACAGCCGCCATGTTTATATAATTTATAAACATATACCAATAGTTTTAGAAACGCAATACGAGTACATCGGAAAACCACAATGTACAAGTACATCAGTGATTAATTCAATGTAATTTAGCTAATAAATCGAGTGACTTTATAAGCATTTTATTGCGGTTCAACCACACTTCTCAAAGTTCAAACTGTACACTATTAATCCTCAGAACTTTGAACTTTTTTACGATTCGCAAATTACGAATGAATACCCGAATCAAAGGCAAAAGCTCACAATACCAATGCAATTCGTGACACAGTTTTGGACACCAAGTACATATTTTTCCTCGCATAAAAATAGAACCAAATAGTACTAATGTTAGCAACTAGTATTCATGCTTCTCTATTGCTTAAAATAAATACAGATCTCCATCGACTTGTGGTCTTATATTACACATTACACATGATACGAAGCAGGATAAAATTCAAAATATTACACTAATAATAGAGGAAGCGCAATTTTTTGGTCAATAGAAATAACAAACAATAATAACTGTGTAAATTGAGCTAATAAAAACATTTGGCATTTGACTTTAACAAAACACACAACATATGGCAAATTATATTTGGTTTGACTATCCACTATCAACATACATTTGATTGTAGTCGTGAGCATCATATTGTTTATATCGTGGTGTAGTACGTAGTACGTGAAAATTATATTCCTGGGTCCATACATGTACACTGCTACACATCTATGACTTCGCAACACACGTTCCACAGTCTCGAATTTCGAGAGTATGATTTTCAAAACAAGTGTAGGCAATCGCGCAGTTTATTTTTGCCGTTTTTCCATACCTTTATCTCTGTACACATTAATTCACGTGTCAGTAATATAAAGTCCATGTGACAAATTAAATTAAATATAAATGCTGTCATGCAAATAATAATAATGATTATTATTATTATTGTACATATTACACATATATATATATTATATATTATAAAATCCTCATTTAGACAGGTCATACAAAAGCAGGGATTTAATTCATTCTCTACTATTTACTATACAACCCACAATATATTATGTATTTGTAAATAAGTTGTATAATATCATGTTCTTTTCTTATCCATTTGATTAAACTTATCACTACACTACACATTATCATACTTCGTGTTGCTTGATTTGAACTTTGAATTGTTTGCACTTGAATGGTTTGACCAGATTTTCTAAATCAGTATTTCCACAATTTAACAAACATGCGACACTAGTACACCATCCACGATGCATGCACACTCCATGTTTTATCATCTAAAAAACAAAACCCGAGACCAGAGTCCAAGACTTGCAAAATAATATGTGTGTTGAATATAGAACGTCGATTCTATCACCAACATGTATACACTACAACATGTATACGTGACTAATACTTGACACTACATGATATCCAGACTCCAGACTCCAGCCATGATGTTGGCTGTAAATTATTTATTTATTTATTTATTTAAACAGCAAAAAAAAGTCATTGAAAGATCCAATCAAAAATCAGACGTCGCTCATCTCATCTTATTTGAAATTTTAATCATAAAAAATCCAGAAAAATGTGAACCATTTCGTTATCAGTTCCAAGTTTTCATATTTAGTACGTGTTATACTGAGATATCACATGATCGGAAATTATATGAGAGAAAAAACATTGACGATTCAGCACTAGAAACTTGAAACCTCCGATCTCCAATCAAAAAGCAGCATTGACATAGATGATACGACGATGTCCATAATGCTAATGTTTGAGATGGAACAAAATCGTAATTGTGATTAGAATGAATGTCAGTGTACAATGTACAAGGAAAAGATGCAGACGTCTGTGTGTGTGCATGTTTCATTCATGTTCATGAATGTGCAATGTCCTGCCCTACAGTCAAGAGTCGAGAGATTTCCCAATTTGATCAAATCAAGTCAAAAGTCAAGAAAAAGAGATGGAAGTTTTATATTATTCTGTATTATTCGCAAATACTGGCATAAAGGCCAAGGTCCTCTGTTCAACGGTGCTTGGGAATTGTGAATCAAATACATGGTACGCAGTATGTAGTATGTACTGTGTACCCTCAGTTGTTTTTTCGTTATGTAATAATATGCATTCTGTATTCTGTGTGTTGTAACTTTTGGTTAGCGTGCAGAACATAAAGTCAAAACGTGAAGAAAATAATAAGGAGTAGAATGCGAAAGGAAGAAAAGGTAACAAGTCCCAGCTTCAAACGGTCAACGATTTCAAGTTTTTGTATAATAATCATATCATACTTGTATAATACAATATAAACTATAAACTCTATAATATAATAATACTGAATGTGAGCACGAAGCTATCATTTTTAATAGAGAGGACAAACTTGATGCATAATGTTTGATACTTGATACAGTCTTTGATACATTGTTGATTGTAGTGTAGAGAGAGTAGAGAATACAGAATATATTCATAAAGTAGAATCGTGAAGAAAAGTACAAGTACTAAGCAAGTCCTTTGAATTTGACTCACATGCATGCTGGATGACTGTATTTGGATTAATGCTTAAACTCTGAACTCTGACTATGTAAAATTCATATGCCAGTCTTCTTTTGCCAGTCAATTTCAAAGTAATCCCTTGCCATTCCTTCCAATTCACGTAAGAAATAAAATCCAAAAGAAGATGTCAGAGGAAGGAAGGTTGAAGTGTAAATTGAAATTGAAAACAAGATTCAGTTTAGGCGTTTGAAATCCGACTCGTTTTATTACTATACTCAAGAGACGGAAGAAAAAGAGAAGCAAGAAGAATAGAAAATAGAAACCAAAAGAGGCAGGAGATTCTAGATTCTACATGTCTGCGCCATTTGCATGTTCTCGTTCTCTCTCTGTCTAAAGTCTAAAGTCTGCAGTCTAGATGCAGTCTGTTGAGGTTGATGAAAAAATATAAAGGTAGACTAAGGAGATGTGAATCTAGAATCTACTCTATCTTGAATACTCTCGGTTTCTGGGCTCGGGATAAATATAGGTGAAAGACACGGTTGCATTCAGATTTTCTTGGATACTGTTTCCACTCTTTTCCTTTACGGTGACATCGTAAATAAATATTTATGGCAAGAAATATTTGTGTATTATTATATAGATCATTTCATGTCTCGTGTCTCCAATCTCACATCTCATGTAACATGGAACATGATGTATTGTACAAATTTAGTTATGTAGTATGTCTAAAATTTGATTGCATACATGATACGAAATACGTTTTCAGAGTCATTGCCAACCAACAGCCAACAGAAAAAGTATAGACGCAGTTGTCTATTATCAACTGTTTGTGTGTAAAAGCATTGGCATAATATGGCCAATGGCCAACAAACACCATTAGTTATTTTTGAAAGGAAGGAATGTTCAGACAGGCGTCTTTTCTAGACTCTAGACTGTTAAAATTCAGAATCCAGATTCGAGGCAAAAAGCGGAATCCCAATTTTGATGCATTTGCGCGCATTCCTTGTTTATGCAGAAAACAATAGAGAAATCATAATATTTTTTTTTTTCAAAGACTATAACCTCGCTTTCTTCCTACTTGTCTTCCTCACATGGTTATATTTGACTATATTTTATATGCAAATACCTTGTGAATTTTGCATATACTTTCCTCGTTCCTAGTTCCTAATAATAATAAATACTAAAAAAAGCTAAGTACAAGGTTGTCTACATCCATGAAACGGATAGAATTGTAATATACTCGTTTCATGTGGGAATTAGTTTCAAAAATGCATAATATAATAAATAATAAATCGACTATTCTACATTTCGTAGCACACATATCCTAGGATTCACAGTTTTAAAAAAATAGACAGTCATCTCCTGCTGAGTTATGGGTTCCAACACCAGCCAATACAACTAGTTGTTTCATTGCAAAATTATAATATTAAGTATATAGGTACGAGAAGAATGTTTGCTATTTTAGTTTTAGTTTTTAGTTCATTAGGTTAAAAATTCTAAAGCCGTAAAGATATTTAGTAAAAATGTAAAACATATGCGTCGCGTGTTCTACATTTAAAATTGCTATTCAAAAAATGAAACTAAAATTATAACAAAAACAACGAACGACGTAGTACAGTAATTTCGGCAGATACCAGATACCAGATATATGTACGCATTCAAGCTTTAATCATATTATCGTATCCAAACTAAAAACAAGGAGCAAGAGCGAGCAATGAGCAACCAGAGAGCTGTTGATTAACCAAAAATTTAATATCCATTTAGGTGAGCGTTGAGAGTGCTCTGAGAGTTGGGACTCTGTATTATATTATTATCCTATCATGTCTCATGTATCAACAGTGGTGATGCGAGCACACAACACACAAACGTACATGCGAGAGATTGCCAAAACAGAAAAAAATGCAGTACTTTTCGTCCTTGTGATATGCAGTAGATTTTTTTATGCATGTACATAATAATAATATACCATATGTAGACTGGGTTAAAACTGATACAACTATATTGTACATACACAGTGAACAAGATACGTAGATACTTGAAGACACTAATAACATTGATAATTATTTTCGCAGTTCGTACCACTACTAAATAAATTGCGCCACACACCCTTACAACAACCAATGAGAGATGAGAATTGAGAGAGGAGAGTCTACCAAATCACCTTGACGTTAACTTGAATGAAAACAGACTATTTGAACAACAACAAAAACAACAAGATGTCCTCATAAAAATAATATCACACACACATATTCCTGTTCTTGTGTTTTTTCCTCGTCTCTTTTATAGTAATAATATGAAGAAGTATATTATTGTATATTGTATACTGTATACTCTATAATAATAATATAAAAACTTTGTGAAAGAATTTTTCACAATGACAAAAAAAAAATTTCACAATGCACAAGTCAACTTCATACGAAGCGTATCACTAACCATTTCCACATTTCTTTTTGTTGTGAATGGTACTTAACTATTGAAAACGATGTACATACGTATGAAGACTATAGTAAAATAGGAAACGCACATGTACAATAATATACAATGTATACAGTCCCTTGCATTCTCATAATTTATTTGGCAAAGCACATGTCATATTATAATTATCAAAAATTGCAATTAGCTAATCGTCTATGCTCTAATCTCTAATCTCTCTTACACATACGTGCCTTGACAATGTGAGATTTAGTTTTTACGCACCAATGAAATTTTATTGCACACAAACCACCGACACAAAAATTATTCTAAAAATTTATGTAGAGATAGAATCTAGCATTTTTGAGGCTACTACTTTATATTTTATACTATCGTGAGAATTCATCAAACTCGAGTATATTTTTTACACGTTATGTAAAGAAAGAAATCATGTGTACAGCATAGCTATTGAAAGAGATAACAAAAGCAAAAAATTGTTGGTTCCGAACCGTGCATCATGCAACTGGAAATTCCATGGTATAATACATATCTGCATGGATACATGCAAACTACTGGGCGAAATTTCAATTTCTAATGCACTCATATTTGCACAAGTGTGCAATAATTCACAGTATAAATACAACATTCATCATACATAAGTATAATGAATCGGTAAGAATGAACTAACATTAAAGGTGATATTGTAAAATAGAGACAACAGACTTTATGTTATGGAAAATAAAATAAAATCCATGATCGCCTATTACCTCCATACGTCAAAGATCTCTGTCATTGACTTCACCTTTAAAATCCTCTGAGCGTGTATACTGTACATTACATATATAATATAAAACCACAGTTTCGTACGTATTAAACAGGTTTTCATATTCCGCAGAAATACTCAAAAGTACACTGGGAATATTCAATATCCTGTAATTCCCAGTACATTGAGTATCTATCGGACATGTAATTATACAACATTAGACAAATGTCTATAGTAATTCTTTGTAAACTATTAAAAACGCATTTCTTGACTACACTTTTGGTAAATAAAAATAAAGATTCGATTTTAAGTTACGACTAAAGGACATGATATATTAATATGACCCGTATGACACGCTACAATATCACTTATATGTACCCTGTTCCATTAATCTGCCCTAAACAAACTGTTGACTATAAATGACGAACGAAAAATTAAATTATGTCTACAATGTCATATAAATATGTCCCTGTACACTCTGTTGTTGTTTCATTAATTATTCCAAATAATAACATAAACTTTACAATGAACACGATTATGGGTTTTCCTGCTTACTTCAAAACATGAATTATTTATGTGCATTTTGTTAAGGAAAAATTTGCACATTTGTATAAGTATAATATGAGATCAAGCATGGATTTAATAAAACGCCGTGTTTCATATTCCTTTATGGTATTATACTCCATTCAATATTCAACTACAATTTTTACTAGAACACCTCTACACATAGAACTAATCTTATGATAATATGTCAATACCCTTAGAATATAACAATAATAATAATAATCATTCTAATTCTAATCCTACAACTTGGAAGTGTTGTAGATAGGTTTAAATTCCATTCAACTGTTTTCTATAATATGGAACAGGAATTTATGACGTACACAATACATCATAGACCAACGTCCTAAAGTCTACTATCTACTACATATCTACAAAACTTAAATTTATACACAATGAGTATGAATAATATACTTTGAATAGAAGGAAAAAGCTTTTGTGGTTGTGAAATGATGGAACATATATAATATAATAATATAATACGTCACGTGTTTGGAACATGTTGTATACAAATTGCAGAGGGTCGGTAGTTGATATTGTTGTAATGTATATATGTACTAAAGTCTCAACAGAAAATGAGTAGTAATGATACATAATAATGTTCGTAGTTCGTAATATGTATGGAACATTCTAATAACGACCGATTCTGATGCATGTACAATGTACATACTACATAAATACACATTGGTGCATTCTTATTTATTAGTCTACCATCCCGTTGATTGTACTAGTGCGTGCTTTGACTAATTTCTATAATATGGTTTTACTGATAGTCATACTGGCCATTCGAAAGAGGGAAAGTTACGAAACGTATTGGTTTTGTACTATTCCCGATTGTCTTTCCCATCATCATTTATTTATTTATTTATGTTTCCTGACAAATTCTGGGACTTAACTTCAACTTGAACACCCCATTGCTGTGATGACCTTAAGTGAAATCACACACAAAATTGTGTACATCATACTTTATACTGCATTATGTAGTCACCATTCACCGTACAAGATTTTACATTCCTGATCCTGCATTCATTCAGTCTCATTGGTTGGGAGTATAGTGCTATTTATGTATGGATGGTAGAGTAGAAGAAGAAACACGTAATATTATAGACTCATTTCATTTCATTTCCATACGCTTTCCGTCTATACAAAAGGAGTCTAGAATTTTGACAGCGATTGAGGAGGAAACCAACTACTTGCTATAACCTGCTAATTCTCCTCTAACCAAAATTTATGAATTATTGATCGGTAAGAATAATAGAGTTCCATCGAACGATCTCATGGAACTAAACCATTAACTAACGTTACTGGCTGGTGTGTTGGCATAACTGCTGCCAATCATCCATTTATTATTCAACTTATTAAGTATTAAGTAGCTCTTTAGTTAGCTTTATTGCAAGTTTTTCCTCCCCACGTGTCCCTATCCTTGGTTAACTTTTGAACAATTTTAGGGTATATGGTATATTGCATTGGAATAGGTATACAGTATACAAGTTTAGTTGATTGTTGATTTACTTAAACATTTATGTAAGCCTAAATCCATCTATGCATACAAATATTGAAGTAAAATAACCATTATTAGCAAATTTTTGCACGTTTTTTTTAAAACTTTTTCTGAAAAAAATACTACATAATAAACAGATAAAATGAAACATCAAAAGTTTAAAATGTATAATATATACATAGAAATTTTTGAATTAATAGTAATAATAATAATAATTGTTGTTTACTAAATGCCTTGAATGAACTAGATAATAATATGGTATCGAAAATCGAAATGATACCATTATGTATGTATGCTGAAAATAGCTGTACAATGCATTTTATTAAAAACATTGTTTGTCGTCATTCTAAAGTTATGTGCATGTCAGCCATTACTTTTTCTCTCATTTCCGTCTCTAATTTCAAATGCCAAATAAATTACATGAACAATCTATAATTCACGATATTGACAATATGATGCAATAATATATAATAGCATCATCTTCAAACATACAAAATAATTTCGCTCACAAAATATATTTTCAATAAAAAAATTCAATAGTATATTATATTAGAAAAATATGAGTACTAGCAACTACCATACATATAACACATATTATTTTATACTTTATACAAACATATGTTACATGTTACACGCAATGAAACTAAATCTTGTATAAATAGCCCTTTGAAAAAGGCTTGAAAATACGGTAAAATTCGTGAAAGTATTATTTTTTTGAAGAACACAACCCTATCTGATTATATTGACTACTGTATACATCTAGATGCTTTATACTTTTTAAAAATGTTGAATAAACACTACATCTTGAATCTCAAAAAAAATCAAAAAGATAAGCCATTTAAATAGCATGACTTATTGGAAGACAAATATTGTACATCCTCTCCAAAATTCCAAGTACAATAATAATATTATATTCTACTTAATATGTAGTACTTTTATACTACAAACAAGTATAACTTGTATGCATATAACATGTATATATGTATATTTTATTTGGTTAACCTTGAAGAGCTTTTTGATGTACCTACTTATATTTAATATTTTGTTAAGAATAAAATGTGTGAATTGAAAATGGCCCTTCACCTCTCTTATACAAATTTAGAGAATCTCAAAATAGCTAAACCATGAACCCAAGATATTTTTTCAAGTACAAGATTCCTTGTATTTATATTATAGTGTTCTATACTTTTGAGCCGCTTGTGTACCGTTTGGACGTTAAATAAAACCGTTTGGAATGGAAAATTTTAAGGTGGACAAAATCTATATCACACATGAATGTACAATGTACCTATTTACGTATCAATGTCAGGAATACAGTTCATTTCAAAGAAAATTAAGGTATGCATAACAAAAGGTTTTATATTATTATTAGTATTGTTATAATGATTAATGACACTGCAACCTGCAACCCACTGTATATATGCAAGGTTTCTTTACATATGTATATATATCTGAGTTAATTTCAAACTAAATAAATGAAGTAAAATAACTTTTCCTACAATTCTCAGTAAGTAAATAAAAATTTTAGGCTTATGAAAGGAACAAAATAACGCACACTAGACACTTTAATATAGAGAGAATACAATAATTTTTAATTGAAAAAAGTAGTAGTAGAATTGTCATCGTGTACTTATTTATAGTGGTGTTAAATGTTTTAAGTACATTGTATTATAATGTGAACTCTAAACTCTAAACATGGCATTGACATCCATTTCTTTGACAATTAAAAGACGTACATATTTACCTTATGTATAATGTATAATGTATAGATACTATAAATGTAAAATGCTTACTTACACTCTATTTATTTATCTGTAGTAAAGTAAATATCTAAACGAATTGGATTAAATCCTTTCCGTCTATCGCTAACCATACATATGTGCGTATAAGTTTCAGTTCAAAGTATCCACTTTCTAAGCCATAAAACACACATTTTTAAACACAATAGCTATCTTAATTCAGGTTTACCATTAAAACTGATTACAGTTTACACATTAGCGTACACTGTACATTTACGTAAGCGTCTTCTTTTCATGATATGTATTATGTACTATACACATCATTTCTTTTTCTTTCTACTTAATTTCTATTCGCTAAAATGACTAATGGCGAACTACAATCTTGTCATTTTCTAATATATTATACATATATATATATATGTATACTTTAGAAAACCTCACATAGTTATCTTACGAAATTCAGGAGAAACCCATTCAGATATATACAGTAGGAGTTCATAATAATAACAATTATTATTACATGGTTAATCTTTTGTTGCTGAATGCGAAAATTTCATGTCATGTCTTTTCTGCTATGTTTTGTTTTTTTATTCGCTTGTCAACTAACTTCTTTTCAAATTCTTCAAGCAAGAATTGTGCAAGAATAAAAAAAAATGACTATAAATATATTATGAATTAAATCTGGTTTTTAAATCTAAACTACTACTAAATCCAAATTATCCAAACTACTACTAGTTTTACAAACCTATTACAAATTTTGTTTTATAATTTTTTTGTTCCTCAACTCGCGTCATCATCTTAATTTTTTTAGATGGGCAATTGGCATACATATACATACGATACCGTAAATACACACAATTATCTTAATCTGCAACAAAAGTAGTTGATCATCAAATCCAGAACAAATCTCCCTTTTATATCCCTGTGGTTTAAAATACTAGTGCATAAATAGTGTATAATATTATGCTATTCAACATTCCATGCAATCACGTATGGAAAATTTTTAACTGATTGACATTTGATTAATGAAAGGACTCTCTCTTTATCTTTAAAGGAATTTTCCGTTAAGTACTTTCCATTATTTCCAGTCTTAAATATTTTTTACTTTTGCTTTTCATAGGAACTGAGAATAATATATAAAATAAGACAAAACAGTATATTCATGCCTTCAAAAAATGTAATAGATATTTGGCACTTGTGCCAAAAGAGTCTTTGATGCATTATTGTTTTACTTTTTGCAATCTTCAAATACTATAAACGTATATGACTTTTTAACATGTATCACATGTATGCATAATTGATCAAAAAATGGACACTCAATAAAAACTAAAACAAGAGATGATAACTTTAATTTAGTTGATTCTTTGTTCGTTGTTCAAAATATATCCAAACTGACCTGAGTTAAGTCACTTTCAATTGTAGAAAAATAAGTATTAAAGACCTAGCACAAAAAATAAACAGACAGACAGAAATGGTCGACACGAGATACGTAATATAATTATTTCGAAATATTATAAATTATAAATAACGATTTTTACCACTAATCGATAATATGCTGTATTTAAAATGTTTAAAATATTAAAACCCCAAAATAAAAGGTTAATGTAAAAACCATTCATCATGGATCATGGACACTATATTATTTTGAAAAACATTCAGCTAAATTTTGATTGTCAAAATATAGTGAATACTTTGATATGGTTGATATTTGATAGGAAAAATGCCTGTGTAATATGATTAAAAATATAGCTTAATTACCTTTGATGATAACAATTTGATGTTTAAATATCCGATATAATTTTTTAAACCAGAAGCTTGTTTGATTGAAATCCTGTTTCAAATTCCGAAGAAAAAGTCTATTAAAAAAATAATTCACTTATAAATATGTGTATTTATTATTATTTATACACGAGCAACGAGAAACTTTAGAACTAAAACTAAATAATTGTTATTACACTAACGATTGACAAACATATGTATACGTGTATGTTTTATTTATGATTTGTAGTACACAGCACTTCTTTTTATTAGTAAACTCAGTTTACTAAACTGCAAAAATTTAGTTGTTTCCTCTACACAATTATTTTCTATACTGAACTCTATAGCTATGCATCGTGTATGACAAGACCGACGTCTGGCACACGTAAGACGGAATTGGAAGGAAAATCACGGTAAATTACCAATTAGGGTAAATTTTTGAACATCAACTAAAAAATACTATGGTATAGAGCAGGTCATTTTGTACAACTTTGTCAAAAGGTCATCTATAGAATTTCCATGTAGTTTGTCTGGAAAAAAATCCCAAAGAAAAAGATTAGTGCATGAGAGGGATATGTAGTGAAAAACTTGTGTATTGTATATCATACAAAACTGTCACTGAAAATGTTTCCAATTTTAAAATGAAAGACTGATTTGGGTTTATTTGATATTCTAATTAACTTTTGTGCATAATCTAAGTTTAAAACTGGCAATTTTGCAGTGACTAGTATAAGTTCTGTGTCTATTTCACATTTAAAATTTAAATATTATATATGGCAGTCTAGTTTTTTTCGAATTTTTTCCGGACAAAATACACGGTCATTCTAATAATGGCCAGTTGGAAAACTGTTCAGTATCACTTGAACTACGTCCCTATATTTTTATTTACAACTGAAAAATCAATTCATTTACCAGTATTCACTGACCTACTTAGCATTGACATTGGGCAGTTTAGTATAGTTGGCAAATAAATGAATTAAAATTGTTTTCTTATGTTTATGACTACATTTTAATACAGAAATTAGTGGAGACTATAACAGTTAAAATAATACTATTTCATTTAATACACAAAATTCATTTGGTTTTTGAAACATTGTATCCAAAAACATTAAACATTGATTTCTTGAATTCGTTTTCGCACAAAACGTGACTACCAATTCACGTGAGCATGAAAAAGTCTCATATATATAAAGTATACGATTTACATCCTTATAGCATTAGACTGTTTCATGAATTGGCTTTTTGTCATAAATACAGATTTTCATACGATGCTGTGGATTTCACCATGATTTATTATTTATATTAGAAAACATTATTGCTAAATTGAATAAGATTCCTTCAGTTGGATGTTTGATTCAATAGAAAGTGTTACAAAATATGGGACGAGAAAGGAAAGGTATGATTTTTCACAACTTTTTTTTTTGCTTTCTCCGATTTCCCATAACATGCTTTCGAAGAGAAAGCTCATTTGAATCCAAATCAAGTTCACATCAAGAAGGGTGAAAACTACTTTTTTGCAGAAACTGCATTTGTAGAATGGTCTATTCCATAATATATGGATATGTAGTTAACTGCACTGATATGAGTATTTATTTCATATTTGTTCATTGATGTACGTAAGTATATATTATAGTAGCTTCTTCATGCTGGAAACAGATATATTAACACAGCTACAATACAGTAAATAAATTTATGCAGCATGCATGTATTATGCATGACAATGTATCGACAACTGTCAAGTGTGGATGGAAATCAGATCTGATTTTATGTATATTATTATTATGAGTATGTGCTAAAACAAAAAAGCTCTTGTTTAGTATTTAACAGACGTAACGTTTTTATTCTCATCTCATTTTGACCAAGATAAATATAATATTGTAAACAATTATAAATGTACACACCATTTGATCTTATTATAGCTTGAACCTTTATTACATTATTTTTGGGTGGAGTAAGATGAATGATGAACTTTGTATTTATTTTCATTATATTATTGTGTTCTCGAATTTTTTAATCTTATATTGTACAGTCGACTCTCTCTATAAGAGCCCCTTAGAAACCTAAAAAATCCTGCCGTAATAACAGAATGACGTTATATAGAATCATAAAAACAATATTTCTAAGCATCTCGGGAGGATTTCGTGTAGACTTTATAGAGGAAATGCCGTTATACGGGAGCCTCTTATAGGGAGAGTGCACTGTAATCATACATCGTAAGTATATTAAAACAGCTTAAAATCGAATTATGTAAAAATGTGTGCCAATCTAATCTTATATCTTATATTATCGTCTACATTTTGTGAAAATTGAACAAGAAAAATTTATTAGTCGTCTATATTTTGTTTCAATATTATCTCTGCTTTCTATTCGAAGGATGATGGTTATTATATGTATAGTTTTACGCATAATCTATAATTTATATATACCATATGACGTATGTATCCAGTATAAATGTGTCTTTACATTGTACACTAATATAATGCACAATATGTATTAATAGATAGAAATAATCCGATTCGTAATATACATTTTTTTTGTGCTTTCACTATAATCCACATATGCTTCCTGCTTACTGTGTGTTGTTCTATATTGATAAATACGGAAATACTATAATAATATAATAGCAATAGAAAATATAACAATACAGATAAGACTTTCACATCTCTAGCAAAAACTTGTGTACGAATTAATTGAATAATATAATAAATATTATACATCATATTAAACTTAGAATGTAGACCATACACTGGCACAAATACATTTATATTTTAGTAACTAGTACTATAATACACTTTCATTTTTGACATAATATAATAATTTCCTCTTGTTTTTCCATCTATTCTAAAAAAAATGTAATGAACAACTGTATCAAATTACTGCTTGTCATAATAATAATAATTCTAATAGTTATTACTGTTAAATATATAGTTTTAGAATACGTCATACAAATTTTTTTTAATAGCATATTGAATCAACTATACACTAACATAATAATTTATCTCTGCAACAGACTCACATAACATTTTAGTATTATTGTAAACTTTTCTACACACTTTGTTTTACTGTTGAGAAACGGAATTTTTTTTAGTGCGTATTGCGTATAATCATAAATAGGACTTCATTTTATAATATTCTATGAGGATTTTTGTACAATTATTATTATTATTAATTTTTAACTGCATTCGATTGCATTCGGGTATAAATAATTATTATGTATATGTATATGTACTGTCCATAATACACGTCAGAAATAAACAATATAGGAAATCCGTGCATTTTCTATCTATAGACATGTACAAAAATGATAAATAAATAAATTCAATGCATTTATGTATGTACATATTAAATATACATGATCTTTTTTTTATATTACATTACATAATTTCTATATTCAGTTTCATTCTACACAGGAATATAATATAATATAGTATGCTACATTACAACACCATAAATAATTAAAATGTGGCGAAAAATATAAATAAACTAACAATGTTCCACGTAATAATATTACATAATAAAGTAAATAGTAGGTTTTGAATTATAGAGTTGTTTATAGGTATTGTATTGATGTACGTTTGTGTATAATATATTATAATATACAGTATTTTCGGTGGATATCTTCTTTTTTTTCTCTAAAAATCGTCATTCGTTTGGTTTGTAACAAAAATAAAACGCACAAATTCGATACTATGTACACATTATACAATAACATGCAATAATATAGTATGTAGTATATATAATATATTTTAATTTGTAGATATACATAATATATGTCAAAACCCATCTACAAAATAAACAGGAAATACTATACTGCCGTTATAATGTATATTTAATTATTACTACTATAATTGTATAAATTTGAAGGAAACGGTTGACTATTATTATTACTATTACCAGCACTACTGTTTAGTCCAGTACTAAGTTGATTAGTGGTATTTATATTATTACTAGAAAAATACTGACAAGGATTTAGATTAAGCATATTATTAGTTGTTGTTGTTGTATTACGTCCACTTGGATTTCCTGATGATAAAGTTTCATCAAAAAGGTTTCCAAAAAGATCTTGATCTGAGGTATTAGAAAATTGAAAGTTATTATTAGTTGGATTGTTATTATTATTCATATTATTCTTGACTGATGACCCACTCAAACCCCGAAACATGTTTTGAACTAAAGTATCTGGGTCAAAATCTGGTGTATTGATGTATCTACTGGAATTGGCTGTTGTTGTTGTTTCTGTTGATGTACGATTACCAAACCCATTATTATTGACACTCGGCTGTTGTTGTAATGTATTACTATTATTATTTCTCCATTGTGGAGTGAGACTGTCGTCTGAAATGGCTTGAATATCACCAGAGGAAGTTACACGATTTCCAGAGAATGAAGTAGTAGTAGTTGATGAAGGTAACTGTAAACTATTTCGCATTGTACTTTCTAATAAATTCTTTTGCTGTTGTTGTTTTTGTTGTTTTGTTTGTCCAAAATTTTCTTTTGGCCTTTCACCTGTTAAGCTCCAAAATAATGATTCTAAATTATCTTCAGATGACATTCCAGTTGAATTTGTTGCAGTTGTTGTTCCTTGAGTTACATTATTTGTATTACTGTTGTTGTTGTTGTTGTTACTTACTATAGGAAAGTTTTGATTACTATTGTTACTCTGATTACTTCCATCACTTCCTGATAAAGAACCACCACCATCCCAAGATAAATTACTTCCACTTTCTGCTCTAGCTAAAGGTGGTTTTTTACTAAGTTGATTGAAAATTGACGGGAAATTGACTGGGTTATTATTATTACGTGTATTATTAAAATTAACATTTTCATTATTACCCAATAAACTATCTAAAGTAAGTGGAACTGTCTTAGTTTTATTATTAGAAGGTACAATCGACGTAATTGATATGTCAGGTTGCTGAGTTCTTGATTGTGTAGAAGTAGATGATGATGATGATGATGATGGTAATGGCAAAATATCTAAATCTGATGAAGATCCAGGTACCTTCAAATTTCTCAAATTTTCATCCACTCCTCCTCTAGATGAAGAAGAAGCAGAGGATTTTTGTTGCTGTTGTTGTTTTAAAACTTCTCCAAAATGTTCATCAAATTCAATTACTTCTACATCAGCATCTTTTTTGTTATTAGAATTACTTTGCTTCTCTAATGAAGAAGAGGATGATACCTTATGAGCTAGTAACGAAGGCATGTGTTTTCTACTATTCATCAAATTTGGTTGATAATGTCTACCAGATTTATGATTATGATGATGATGTTGATGACTACCACTACCACTGCTAGAAGAATCGGAAGAATTTTTTCGCCATATTGTCACATCTCCACCAGAACTACTTTTAAAGTTGGTTAAATTTGTTGTGGACATTTCATGATTCAACCTATGATGATGACTAGGAAAAGATGATGGTAAAAGTCCAGGGGTTGCTGGGAGTTTTTGTAAATTTGGGAGAGGTCTATTAATTTTGTCATTCAAAAATTGTTGATAATCTGAAGAACTTGGATTGCCTGGATTATTATTATTATTATTATTATTATTGACACCATCATTGGGATTCAAGTACGAATTATAATATGGTGGTAGGGTGCTACCAGCTGGACGTAGTAATGAAAACACAATTGATTGAATTTGTGCTTCAGTTAAATTGTCTGCTAGTCCACCAAAAGCATTCGTTGTACCTGTTAAATATTTAATATAAAAACATGTACATAAAAAGATAACATGATTTTCGTGATTATTCTATTTAAATACTACCAACTCTTTTTGTAAAATGTAAAAAATTATTAGAAAGAAGAAAGAAATAAGACTGTAATAATTATAAACAAGAAATAAAATAAAACCAATAAACGAAATTTCCTTCTTACCTTTTGGGAGTAAAGATGGATGAAGTTGTTTGATTGAGATTATTTTTCCATTTGGCACTCGTAAGTACAATCCCGCTTTGGATCTAAAGATGTGAATTTTCTCTCCAGCTCTTAAATAAACCTCGGGTCCAGTAGGATCCTTTAAAAATGCATCCTTCACAAATAAAAATAAAAATTTTAAAACAACTTTACTACAAACTTCATACAAGACTCCTTACATAATAGATTAGTTTGTATAGGTAAAACAAATTGTAAAAAAGCTAGAAGCTACACATACCTTTTTGACAAGCATACTTTGAACATCAATTCCCCGATCTTTTAATGCTTGATAAGGGAAATTATTGCCAGTGTAATAGGATTTACGAGATTGGTGATGGGATGATGATGATCCAGATTGGTAGTCATGATATGGTGGTTGTTGTTGTAACTGTCTTTCTTGTTGTTGAATTGCTAGTCGCCTTTGTTGGATTTTATGAAGTTCGAGCATCTGGTCTTGGAATGGGCGAGAGCTGCCAGGAAGTGTTTTTGTTACAGATCCATAAGGAGAAGAGGGCTGATTAATAGAGGAGGAGTAATTCGAATAACTATTACTATAAGGATTTTGAGGCATATTTAGGGCTGTTGAATGAAGAGGAATTCCAGCAGACTGATCAACAGTTTGTGGATAAAAAGCTGCATATGACGGTCGACTGTAAGCATAACTACCCCCAACGCCACCACTAGGGGCGGCCCCTTGATTCTTCTCAAGTTGATAATTTCGATGAGCTATTCGTTTTTCACTTGCAGATAATTTTGTTTCTTTCCGATCGACTAGTAATGATTCATGCTCCACAGGTTCCTATTTTTTGTTTTGAAAAAAAAAAACAAACCAAAAATGAAAAAAAATGTTACATAGGGTTAGACGGGGTAAATGTGATATATTTTTGAGCGTCTCAACTTTCAACATTGAATAAAATCATCCAGGATGAGTTTTCAAATTATATTTTCACCCTAGCACATAGCATTTTTATCGTAGAACACGTGTGCGAAAGTTGGTTGCTATACGTTGAACGGTTTAATTGTAATTAATTAAGTTGTAAGCTGTAATCACTATATCACATTTACCCCGCGAATGGGGTAAATGTGATATAGTGTGGGGGAATTGTGATAGTGGAGTTAATACATTGTGTACATATGTAAACGGGGAAATTGTGATATACTATCACTAAAAGTTAT